>PVKE010010797.1:0-41687 GCA_004027555.1 Craseonycteris thonglongyai
GAAATTTCTCTCTTTTAATATTTTGAAGATTGGGCTCCACTCCCTCCTGGCTTGCAGAGTTTCTGCTGAGAAGTCTGGTGACAGCCTGATAGGTTTTCCTTTGAAAGTTATGTTTTGTTTTTCCCTGGCAGCCTTGAGGATTTTTTCTTTGTCATTGATTTTTGTCATCTTCAGAACAATGTGCCTTGGAGAAGACCTGCTAGGGTCTAGGTAGCTAGGGCTTCTGATTTCCTCTTGGATTTGGGGCTGCAATTCTTTCCACAGGGTAGGGAAATTTTCATCCACTATTTGTTTTAGTAGACTCTGAGAAGATGTCATCTCGCTTCCTTCTGGTACCCCTATTATTCTAATATTGTTCTTTCTGATGGAGTCAGAAAGTTCTTATAGGGCTCTTTCATTTCTCTTGATTTTCGTTTCCCTATCTTCTTCCCTCTGTGACATTTCCATGTTTGTATCTTCAATTTCACTCATCCTTTCCTCTAGCTGGTCAGCCCTGTTTCCTATGCTGGTCAGTTCTTTTTTCAGCTCTCCCATGATGCCTTTCATTTCAAGGAGTTCCTTTTGGTTCTGCTCTAGCTTCTCAATTTTGTTGGTAAAGTACTCATTTAGCTCAGAAAATTTCTTGTTGAGGTCATTTAACTGTGTCTGGGTACTTTGCCAGCATTGAGTGAGCTCTCTGAGTGTCTTGATTAATGCAGCCCTGAATTCTGTTTCACTTAGATTTGATTCCAAGTGTGCAAGGTCCTTTACTAAAGACTGCCCCTGATCTTCTGGAGGAGCTTTGGATTCTGAGGTGTGCATTGTATTTGATGTGGTTCTTCTTGCTTTACGCATGAGTCTGTTTTCCCTCTGGGGGTTTGCCTATCAGATGGGCTTCTCTTTATTTTTTCTTTTGGACTCAGTTGTGGGAGAAGGAGATTTTGGGAGAGGGTTGGGAGAAGCAGACAGCTTCTGTGTCCTGGGGCACTTCAGGTTGTTGTCTTAGCTGTGAGATAGCAGGGTAGTAAAGGTGTGGCCAGGGGTGGGGGCATGTGAGTAGGAGCTAGGGCGGGCCTGAGACACAATAGCAGATTCCTCTTTCAGCAGGGGGGCTGGTGGTTCAGTGCGGGCGGAGCACTGGAGCTCTGGTCTTTCCTCCTCCTGGGTGCCCCTCATTCAATCCTATCTGTAAGCCACGCCCACGGGGCAGCACTTGGATGGGCTGAGGCTTGGCAGAGGACCCGGTCGGCTGTGCAGTCCCACGCACAGGCAATGACACCACGGAGACCCGGCCGGCTGCCCAGTTGCGCGCGTGGTCCACAACGCCCCAGAGGCCCAGTTGGTGGGACGCCAAAAGCCCAGCTGTGTGCTCGTGAGCAGGCAGCAGCGCTGCAGTGGCCTGGTGAGCGGGGCACCAAAAGCCCAACTGCGCTCTGGCAAGCAAGCAGCGGTGTCGCGGCAGCCCAGTGGGCGGGGCGTCGAAAGCCCTGCGCGCACAGGCCGTAGCTCGGGCGGCAGCCGCTCTATGCTCCCGGCTCTGCTGAGACCGCCGGATTCACTCCAAGCACGTCCAATGCAGCTATGCCCACTCAAGCCCCAGCCCTCACTCCAAGAGCCCTGTCCTCAGAAGGCGCTCCCTCACAGTTAGTCTCCTCCGTAAATCAGGGGTGCTGAGCCGTTGCGGGCTGGTGCCCTGCTCTCACCCCGCCCGCCGGGAAGTGCCGCCGCCCTGCTCCACAGTCCCTGTTCCACTTTAGGCTCTGTGATCTGATTAGGGCACCGCGTGCTGTCCCTTGAGTTCGGATGTTAAATTGTCCACAGTCTTGTGGGGCTTCCACGCTCCCTAGGTCTCGGCTTCCAGCCCGCCCTCCATCCAGCTCCACTTTGACCGCAGTCCCCCAACCCCCCTTTGTTTTTGCCAGCCCCGGGCCGCGCTCCGAGTCTCTGTCCCCGAACCGCTGCTTCCCTTTTCCTCGCCCGCTCTCCCCTTTTTTCTCTAATCTTTGGGTGTTGTTCTGCGTTGTGTGGTTCTCTTAGTTGAGGTTTCTTCTCAGGGTTTCCCCTGTGGATTCCCCTCTGTTCACAAGGCCCTTCCCAGGCAGTTATCGGCCTTCTCCTCTCACGCCGCCATCTTGGATCTTCGATATCATTGATTTTCAAACACAAAGCTGGCAACAATGATAATATTAATGGAATAAATATGCCCAGGAGAAAAATCCTCTAGGTTCATTTTATTTATACACAATGACAAATCACAAAATAGAGTTAAGGGCTAGGAGCCTTTCCCTTGTGACCAAGAAATCATGCGCTATCTGCAATAACCCCCTGAGGACAGGTTCCATTTACACCTGACTGCAATGGAGAGTTGATGGCTGAGGGTATTTGTGTAGTACACTTTCATCCTAGATTGTGTGAACCGGTGCTTATGACCAAGACTGCCAGTTTCAAATCTGGCTCTGTTGCCTACTAGCTGTGCCTCAAATTCCACATCTATAAAATGGGGATAATAATACACTTATTTTGAAGTGTTATGAAAATTAAATAATATAATCATGTAAGTGCTTAGCATAGAGTTTAATATATAGGAGGTACTTAATAAATGTTATATATGAAATTATGGTAACAATTATAATTTACAGCATTGTTACTGAATCTATTATAATATTTGTTCCTACTGACTCCTACTCATTTCTATCTTTGTTTTCTTCCATTTTTCACTGTCTTTTGAATTCAGAATGTCTAATAGCCTGTCTATGACAAAAATCACTGATCCTCATGGCAAATTTTATGAAAAATCATGCTATAGATTTCTTTAAACATTTTGTTTGGCTAATTCACATAGCAAAGTGACACTAAAATCAACATTTTTTTCTATGTATCACTGAATTATAAGCCCCCTTTTAGTGTCTTCTTTGTTATTCTTTCTTTAGCTCTTAAAACATGGGGCTGTTCAAAAGATATTTGTTGAGTATATTAGTGTTCTTTATTTATACAGGGAGAAAAAAAGAACAGCAGCAACAACCACTGCCTGAGTAGCATTTACTATTCTTCCATCTAACAGTTTTCTGATAAAGAAATATCCCTGGTGAGAATGAAAGTTCTAAGAGAAATGATCATGAACGAGGGAACTTCTTATTCTTGCATTTCCTTCTTCCTGGTGGTCTATCGGAAAGAGGTCACTCTTAGGAACAAAAACTATGTGATTGGCTAGTGTATCTCCTTAGATGTGTCACTTGAAATACTGACTCACTATTTTAATAACACCCTTCTCAAATTAAGGTCAGAATTCTTTCCCAAGTATCGTCCTTTTCATCTATTTTAGTGAAGAGCTGTCTCATGTCCTCACTAATTGGATAAGGGATTCTTTCTAACTTTGAAACAGCCAAGTAGAAAGTATACCTAGTACCCTTAAAATTGACAGTCGTCTCCTTTTCTAGTTGTCATGTACAAGCTAGAACTTTTTTTTTTTTTTTTTTTTTTTAATTTATTGTTAAATTTGATGAGGTTACATTGGTTGGTAACAACTGTCTAATTGTTACCAAGCTAGAACTTTTTGAGCAGGACTTTGAGTGGCTACACCTTCCTATGAAGGGGTTGGCTGGTGAAATGTGGAGAGATGATTAGAGGGGTCTAGTTCCTTTGTTTTAAGCCAAATGAAGGGAGTTTTCATTGGGTCACATGGCAAGAGCAGTATGTTGGCAGACACAACCATGGCCTGTACTCTGACTCTTGCTGGGAAATTTAGAAGCTGAGTAATGGGATGACTGGCCACTTTGATAGTGGAGTCAGGAGAGGGCTGCTGAGTTGGGGGAAATCCTGTACACCTTTAGTTTTCTGGGACAAGGGACAAGTATTTCCCATGGAACAGACATGGCAATGCTGAAGAGAGAGCTGAGCTACAGACATTTTAAGTCCTATCCAGTTGAAGTTCCTAGGTGAGGTAACCCCAATAAGTGTGAGCCCATGGAGAGTGGCTCCTGTTGAGCCAGGGTCTACAGAAAGGAGAATAACCAAGCCAAAGGAAACTGTGCATTAAACTTGCAGTTGGAGCGCCTCACAGGGAACCTTCAGAAGAGCCCTGGAAAGCATTCCACTGGAAAAAGGGACAGCATTAAACATCTCTCAGGCCCAAGAGCAATAGGGCCAGCCTATGACCGAACCAATTCAAGTAAGGCTTTCTGACCTTTATCTTTCCTCTCCTCCCTCGCTCACATACTGTCAGCGTCAGAACTGGAGAGCAAGCTGGAGGATTGAGGGAGGGAGGGCCAGGAGGAGGACATGGCTAAAGCCTTGCAGACCCTATCCCAACCATAGTCCCTGTGGCTCACTGCAACAAGTCCTCTGACTGCTCCTCTTTCACTTAAACTCTCCAAATCGTCTCCCAACACATGGCCTTCGTACTTGCTATTCCATCTGTCTGGAATATTCTTCCCTTTGATTATCAAATATTTGAAACATTTCATTTTCTCTAGGAACATAATCTGATTTACATTTAAAAAAATTATTCTGGCTTCTTTGAGGGAAAATGACAGCAGCAAGGTAATAGGGAACGTAGGAAGTGCAGATACAGGGCCATTTCAAGAATCCCGGGGAAGCCTGGATGGCTCAGTGGACCAAGGATCGAGTCCCGGCCCCAGCCTGTGCGGAACCAAATGCTAAACTGGGAGCTCCCCCAGTTCAGTTCTCTTTCTGTCCCTGTATTTCTCTCTCTCTCTCTCTCTCTCTCTCTCTCTCTCTCTCTCTCTCTGTCAAAAATAAATAAATAAATAATATATTAAAAAAAAAAAAAGAATCCCCATGAGGCAGAGGGAAGCCTTGGACCCAGGTAACTGAAGTGGAAGTGTTGAGAAGTGATTGAATTCAGAATATATTTTGAAGGACTTGAGGCATCTGAGGAAATCAGAAGAGTCTTCTTTGACTACAAAGTTTTTGACCTGAGCAATTCTTTGAGTGAATGAATTAGGAAGAGAACCATGTAAGAACAGTGCCATTAAAAACAAGGGATTAAAGTATTAATAGCAGCAGATAAATACAGTAAGATCTGAAGGTGTTCACTAAATTTGGTGAACAGTATATCAAAAATGACCTTAGAAATGGCAATTTTAGGCAAACCATTCATTTATGTATTTAGCAGATATTCATTGCACCTATGTCATCTTTCTGCTTTTATTTATGCTGTTTCTACTAAGGAATCTATTCTGCATTCCACTAAATACCTGATAACCCTTATTTATTTGTCCATTAAGACTCAACCAAAGGATGTTCTATCCAGGAAACCATCACTGATCCCTTCAATCTGAATTAAAGGTCTCCAGTCTGTGTTTGAGCAGTGCTCTGTGCTTATCCACACTGTGTTAGCATTCATCTAACTATTGCAATTGTTTAGAAGTCCATTCCCTTCACCACACTCGGAGTTTCTTGAGGAAGGCATTAAGCCTTTTATTAGAGCATCAGTAAGACTTGTCTGTCCAGGAACATTCATTCCATTAGGGCAGGGGTCCCAACCTGGGGCCACAGACTGGTACCAGTCCCTGGTACCGGGCTGCCCAATAGGGCTAGCGCAGCAGGTGAACAAGTGAAGCTTCATCTGTATTCACAACTGCTCCCCATAGCTCGCATTACTGTCTGAGTTCTGCCTCCTGTCAGATGAGCAGCAGCTTAGATTCTCATAGGAGCACGAACCCTACTGTGAACTGCGCATGCGCATCTGTGGAACCATGTCTTCCTTGAAACCAGTTCCTGGTGTCACAAAGGCTGGGGACCACTGCTAGGGAACTGCCACACCTTCACCTATGTGGTTCTGCTGAGAGTGTTCATCACAGCGTCCTGTCTACTTGCTTGCAGCAAGCCTGGCATATGACCCAGAAAAATCCTGGTACCACATCCTCTTCACAACCATGACTGATCTAGGCATGGGCATGTTGTTGGACAGAGTCATTTCAGGATATTAATGTATGCATCCTGGAAAGAGAAGGTCTCTCTTTCACTTTTGAATTGAATGCTGTATTGATACAGGCCTTGGACCACCAACAGTTATCTTTGCCATCTCATGAAAAGAGCATTTCTGGGGAGTTACTCTAACTTTAGAGAGGAAAGCACAGTTAACATATGGAGAGAAACCCCAAATAACATATTAGCCTCCGGGATCTAGTCTAAGAGAAGTAAGCACATTCTGCATTTCCAACTATTTAAGCCAATAAATTCTCTGTTGTGCTTAAGACATTTGAGTTACATGCTTATACTGGCAACCAAAAATCCTAATACATCTTTGGATATGTATACTCTTTGTATCACAGTAACTAATACATAGGACTCAATAAAAATATCTTATTTGGATGAACAAATAACTTAGCAAAAGATTTAGGAGTTACCTCTGTAAGTGAATTCCTTCTGCCCCTAAAAATACTTAGTGTCTGCTGTTCACCAACAGTGTACTCACTTCTACTTTGATATAGAGGCCGTGCCACCCGTGTCTACATGTGGTTTCTCCTTAAATAATATTTGCCTAGTTAGCAAGCACCTAACATGTCGATTAATCTGTAAACACTTGTAAAGACTCCAGTCAGTATTCTTAGTCTCCTAGTTTACAGTATTAAATGAACCTAAAGTTAACATGCTTTTATCAGAAAAGCCATCATGCCCAATGCACTGAATTAAAAGATTCAGGAGCTCTCCATCTGACACTGGACTTTGTAAGGGGGCCTCAACATAAGTGTACTTGAGCTTTGTGATTGTGGGTGAATACGTCTGAGGAGTGATTGTCCTTCTTGCAGGTATCGATTAGGTAAGTCCTCAAGTGTGTAGCTACTGAGGATTGTGCCTCAAATGGAAGAAAGTAGGGCTTCTAAACCATCCATAGATTAAGCCCCTTCTTTGTTTTTCAAGAAGAAAAGGCAGAGTTTTTAATGAGGAATTTTTATTTGATTTTGCAACATTTTCTCCATATAAGGTAAATGTCCTATCAAAGTTACTTCTCCCTTTTTAAACACAGCAAATCTAATCCTCTTTCAACACACACATGAAAATCAGAGCATTTAAAAAATTTTTATTATTAACTTTATTGGGATGACATTGGTTGGTAAAAATTACATAGGTTCCAGGTAAATAATTCTATAATATGTTATCTATGTGTTGCATAGTGTTCTAACTGCTCACATAGCATTTTATATACTAAAAACAATTCAGTTCTTTGCATCAGAAACAATTCTGCTTTATAGAACCCATTTAACTCATATAATTATTTAGCAAGGTCATTAAGAATGTTTCTGAAATTTTTCCTTTCAACCATTTCTTAAGATCAGTAATTTGAAATCACCAAAAGTGTAATGTACAAGTAATTTTTACAGCAAAAGATAAATACATAAAGAAAAATAAAAGTAAAAAACAAAAAAAACCCTAGCAACAACAACAACAACAACAACAAAACAGAACTGCCTTGTTGGTGTGCTCTTGAGTGGTTAGGAAGATCTGAAAGTATCTGATGGCTTCTACTTGAAACATTAAAAGAGCCAAAGCCAGGCATGCCCCAGGGCCCAGCAGAGAGTGAGGAAGACTGGCCAAGAACAGAGTGTGTAGGCTCTTCCACGCAGGGATTTTATGCTGTGACATGTTTCTTGCATTTCCAAAGAACAGCCAAGGACTGTGGGGATTTGGAATAGGGGTTTGGATTGCTCTGTATAGACATTGGGAAGAACTTGAGAAAGCCTTTTTTGTTCCCGAGAGGAAGGGGGCAGAGGAGAGAGAAGGGTATAGAGAAGGGAAACAATGGGAAAGCAGATGAAGGACTAGAAGAACTTTCTAAAAATTGTTTTGACAGAGAGAAACAGAGAGAGAGGGGAGGGCCCAGAGCAGTCTCCATAGTTGTATGTCTTTAGTTTTTGACATAGTATTGTTCCACACAGGTGGGCGCTGGGCCACACAGGGCAGAGACTGGTCCAAAAGCCTCCCACATGGGAAGCATGGCCTAGGCAGGAGCCAAATCGGGGCCTCCTGCAGGGGAAGCTCGCCCTGGTGGGATCCGAACTGGAGGCCTCCCACATGGGAAGCACACCCCAGTTCAACATATGGGTTTGCATGGGCCGGGGCCAGGACTCCATCTTCAGACCCTGGTGCTGCAAGGTGAGCACTCAACCAGCTGAGCCATGCCGGCATCCCCTAGAACTTTTTTTTTTCTTCTGTTTTTAGAACTTTTAAGGACAGTTCTAAGCTTGCTTTAAATCTATCTGTATTGCTGTATCTACCATTCATCTTGCTAAACCTTACTTTGCAACATATCCAGAGGCCTTCAGTGTTTGAACTCTTTGGGATCAAATCAAAGTAAAAAAGAGCAATAATCAGCCACAAAAGAAAGAATGGAAAATAACAATTGAGACAGAATTCAGAGATAACTATAAAAAATGAAGGTGCTTGAAAATTTGCACAAATGCTGGGGAGAACATTAGACTTTGCCATGAGGTGTGCAATGTGGTTCAGGTTGTTTTAGGAAGCTGTAAAGGGGCAAGGATGCCCCCAGATAACACTTACATGATATAATCATTTACATGAGGTGATTTCCCCAAACCCTAAGGTCTAAGCTCCACTAACTGGGTATGGATCATATTGATAACATACAATGACTTTATTCTATAAATAACATAAGTAATAGGAATTGACAGAAATAACTCAAGGTGATTGGAAATAAATTCTAGAAAACAGAGAGGCATAAAAATGTAGAACGATGGCCTTTTAAATCATGGTGGAAATAGGAAAGAATCTATCAGGGCAATTGTGAAGGGTAATAAAATGCTTGGGCTGAGAAGGCCCAGACTGAAAAAAAAAAAAAATCTATATATTCTGTATAGGAATAAAAAGGATTGACCATATTATTATTTCACTCTTCATGTAGACACAGTATTTGTAAATACAGCTAGAAACTATAATTATAGAAAACATCTTACATGGTTTTTAATATTTAATTAGTCCCCCCACTGGAAATGAACCACGTAGAAAAGAATGCTTTCTCAATAGGTTAATATTAATTACTTAACAACCCTGACATCGATATTTATGAAATATTTTTGAAATAAGCATTCATGTAGTAGAAGCGAGTTCATCTGCCTACTGGGAGGCTTACAGCATTTTCTAAGTGTCAAATTCACTTTGCGCTCTGCCTCATCGTGTTGTGAAAATTTGAAATTACTGTTGATTTGAAGGCTCTTCAAAATGCTTTTTTTATCCCTAGCTGAGAAAAAAAAAATCGTAACAGATTAATCTGGTATTTGTTAAGTATGTCATTTCTCAATCTAGCAAAAAGAAGATGATAACCATGTGAGGAAAAGAAGCCTTATAGAGTAGAAGAAACTATCAGAAAGGTAAAAATATCAGTGTATGACAGTCAAATGACACAAAAGCAAAAGTTATTTAAATCCAGCAACCAGCCTTAAGAAGAAATAGAGGAGGAAGGTGAGCATCTGATGTGATCTGAGGAATGTCAGGAAAGATGTCTCAACAAAACAGAACCATGGTCAGAACCATGAAAGCATGGTACCTAAGATTCTAACCCTGTTGCTGACTGTCATTCATTGTTCATTTGTTCTTTCTGCAACATGTAGTGAATCTCCACTCCGCTCTACCTTGGCCTGAGATACAGTGACAAATAAAGCCCAATCCTTATCCTTGGGGACTAAGAGTCCAGTTGGGGAAGCATACAAATAAGAAACAATTATAGTCCTCTATGAAAGCACAGAGATAAATACTGGTGAAAATAGGAAGTCTAGGTAAGAAGTGATAACTTTCTATGTAAAAGGATGTTGAATATTAAATAAACACATAATTCAAAACACTTTTTTTTGTAGTACCTAAAGATCCTATTATTAACTAACCATGTCATTGAAAGCGTGCGTGCAGTGGTCCAAGCTGCATGAGACCCCAAACCAATTCCAGTTCTTGCTCTGCTTTTTATAGCCCTGAGACCCCCAACAAGTCCTGTGAGGCCTCAGAGCCTTGGTGGCTTCTGAGCTTTGGTGGCCTCCTCTGTGCATTTGTTCTGATGATCTATAAGTTACTTGTTAAGCTTGACAGTCTAAGGAGCTTCATTTAAAATGCAAATGTTATCCTCTAAGAATGATTCATGAAGCCACTGGGACTTTATCGTGCATTTGTTAATTAAATTTGCTAGCCAGTCACCTTTCAGAGCCCTAAAAAAAAGTGACACAGGTAGGACTCATCTTTTAAAAGGACCCTAGGTTTGGGTGGGTAAGAAATAGGGGATATTGGCAAATTGAAGCAGTGGAAGGAATTCTGCCTGTAGGAAATGTACAGAGAGAAAGGAGAGTTACAGGGAAGTGTTTTTTCACTTTGCTTTTAGAATTAGGCATTAGAACATGGGTATGTGATTAAAGACTGTAGTAGCTCCTGACTAGCTATATAATAAGGGCTTGGGGCCACTGCTGATTGAAAAGGGTTGCTCAGGGCCTGTCTTGAGACCAGATTGGCATTACATTTGTACAAACCACTCTTAACAAGATTGTAGGTTTCTTTAACATGATGGATATGTAGGTAGGGCTGAAAAAGAGATTATATGGATCAGTTTAGGGACCACCCTAGTGACCTCTTGACCCTAAGTCTGACCAAAGAAGAGGAAGAAGGAAATGGGAAATCCTCTTACTTTCTCTTGGAAAGCTTCCTCCAAATCACCGCTTCCCTCAAGCAGTCTGCTAAGCCTTCACCCGTCTGCTTGCCACCAGGGACGACCCCATCACATCAGCAAGAGCGAGAGAGAGCTGACTTACTCTGCTTTCCACTTTCCCTGGCATGCAAAAGCCCTACCTAGGTGCTTTGAACCTAGCGGCTCTGACAAAAGACAGATGTGAAGGCTGGTTGTATTCAGCCCCAATTACCCACTTTGTGTCTTTTCGCACAATCTAGTTCAAAATTTCTGTTTTTATCATACTCACTCCTAAGGGTAGACCTTTGTACAATGGATATAGCCGAATTGATGTTATTTTCTCAACTTACATTTAGGGGGTTACAGAGGGCCACATCCACCACAGGAGAGACTTGCTGGTTGGCAGAAGTGAAGGATCCTATGTGAGAACAAGGCTTGAGTAGAGCAGTTTTGAGTCCTGACTAGTCCATTGTTGGTTAGTTTCACATATTTACAAGGATGAAGAATGCTGCTTTCAGAATGGTTATGGAACAGTGTTCATATTTTACAATACAGGTTGGATTTTATCTATCCTAAGTAAATATGTAACAACAAGCAGTTGAAAGTATTTGAAAGGTGAGATACACCCAAATAAGTTGTTCATTTGAAAAACCTGAAACTACATGCATATTCAGTCATCTGCTTTACACAAACTGCTCTGGAATGATGGATGCAGATCCGTGTTACCTATGATCATGCCCCCTGATTTCTCACATCTGGCAGTATCCTCGCATGTGTTGCATCCTTTGATGTCCAAGATCCTGGCAAGAATTTCTGGAGAATAAAGTTTCTCCTCTTGCTTCTTTGTTTGGGAACAACCTTGATGTCTGTGACTTGATTCCTGCCTTCCCACCTCTTCCAGACCCTAGTGTCCTATTCCTTGCATAAATCCTCAATCACCCTCCTTCTCTACGCTTTCCTGCCACTTGGCCTATGACAATGCTTAAATCTCTTACATCTGAATAGAAACTGTCCCTTTCCTCTGAATTCTCCAACTAATTAACACCTCATTCTTTTCTATTCATATATAAACTTCTTTAAAAGAGTATACTATTTTTGCTGTTTTCATAAACTCATTCTATTAACTTTTTGCCTCACTACACTTTATCTCCCATTTTGCATGAAACTACAGAAATTGACTAACATATGCCAAAAAAAATTATTTTGTGTTTTTAATATACCAGATGGTATCCATTCTCACCTCCTTGAAAGTAAAATAAATAAATAAATAAATAAATAAACACCTCCCAGACTCCCTTACAACTAAGTTTCTGTGAATTAAGTTTTGCCAATTAGTATACTCACAAAAGTTTTGGAAGACAAATATGGAACAGAGGCTACCTTCCTGTTGCCATTTCTGTTAATAAGCAAGCTTATGAAAACATAAGCATCAAAAGGGGAGCAATGATATCTAGACTGTGCCTGGTTAACACTTTTATGAGTGTCAGAAAGTTTCAGGGGAAGCCAGGATTACTTAGTGGGTTGAGAGCTCGCCTTGCAGCCGCAGGATCCAGGGATTGAGTCCCTGCCCTGGCACGTGTGAACCCATACACCGAACTGGGGTGTGCTTCCCATGTGGGAGGCCGCTGGTCTGGTTCCCGCCCTGTGCAGCCCCATATCCACCTGTGTGAAATGAAACTATGTTGAAACTTATGATGTACAGCTGTGGAGACTGCTCTGGGCCCTCCCCATTCTCTCTCTCTCTCTCTCTCTCTCTCTCTCTCTCTCTCTCTCTCTCTCTCTCCCTCTCTGTCAAACAATAAAATTAATCTTAAAAAGAAAAAAGAAAGTTTTAATGGTGACAGAGGAAGTGACTTTCTAACCCCAACTATCTGATCTTTGAATAACATCTATAATGATGAGCACTGAACTTAATCTTGCCAGTGGTAGTCTCCTGATTCATGCTACTCAATTATTTCCAACCATTTTTTAAAGCACCCAGTTTTCAATATAAAATCCTTTTGTGTTTAAAATACCTAACATATTTCCTGTCTTCTACAGTCAGTAGAGCCCTGACTAATGGTTTCTGAAACTGGAAGTGGTTATGAGCAACAGACTCTGGGCAACAAGAATGTGGGAGTCGTTAGTTAATTTGGTTGGATTTGAAGGCAGAGATGCTCAGTCCCCACTGAAAACTGGGAATTGGCAATCAGTGGCACAATTGCAACTAGTTACTTAAATTATCACATATTTGGAAAACTTAATTAAGTGCCTATTGAAGGCAAGTCTTTTGGTAAATTAGTATGATAAAAATGAGGCAGACAAGCACTATAGGGCAAGCTGGGTACTTCTGAAATACTGGAGGCCCTAAAGAAAGGTGGTATGATCTACTGTCTTTACATTTATTTAAGTCATATGCTCTAGGCCAAAGGGTTGGAGAGTTTCTATAAACACCAGCAAACAATCTCTAGTCTCTTAAAGCCAACATGATGACATGTCCAAAAATAAGATGCCAAGGCTGACCATGAGAGTTTTGAATTACAAATTAAATTGAATTCACAGCCTCACTAGGTCATTTATGGTCATGATAGATTTTGATAAAGGTAGAGTGAAAACCTGAAAACTGAGAAGAAAAAATTTGGGTACATTCAGATGAAAATGAGTCCCTGGAGTCCCTATTATCCACTGAGCCTCAGTTGTCAGAAGAAGCAGTCCTTCCTTCCCATTTCATAAAGCTGGTATTGCTTTGTGTGGAGACCCTGCACTGACTTTACCCGAGGTATCTGCCTGCAAAAGATGCTAGTTAACCTCATAGGCCACCATAACACTTTTCATTATCTCTTGACCTAAAAAGTCAAATCCCGTTATGCCTCAAGTAGACAGGTAAAGAAAATTTACCTATTAAAATTGTTACAATTTCTTGCCCCTTTATGTCTGTAGAAACTTGAGAAATATGTGTGGTAATGGATTCATATGGGGGAAGGTCTAGGTCAGTGAGAAGTAATTACCAATATAGATGCATTTACTAAAGATTTTTAATTCAGCAATCTAATTCAAGATAATGTATCTGTTTGCTTAGTTGATCAATTGAAATCTGGTTTCAACAGAAGCCTACCCCAGGTGAGATTGAAATGTTAAAATTTCTTGATATAATGGGGAAGATGGGGACAAAAACATAGAAAGGTAATATTCCAATGCTCATTCACCATCTAACGATATTTGCCTAGAAGGTCCAAAGAATTATCCCTTAACTAAGACACAATAGTACATCTGGTTGAAGCACTAATATCATTTAAAACACTACACTGCCTGCCCTTTGTAGGAGATGTTGCTATTGAAATAGGCTCTCTGAATCTAGTAATGACAATAGAGACCTGGAATGGCAGAGATCAAGTAGTAGCACTAAATGGTTACCACATAAAGAACAAAAATAATCATAATCAGAAGGGTTTGACCCTCAAGAGTAAAATTATTTATCAAGGGATTACTAGGATTAAAACACATGGATAGGGAGGCTGGGATGGCTCAGTGGGTTGAGAGCTCACTTTGCAGCCCCAGAGCCCAAGGATAAAAATCTGGCTCCGGTCCATGCGGACCCATATGCTGAACTGGGGTGTGCCCCCAGTTCAGTTCTTGCCGGGGCCCATGCAGGAGGCTCCCGGCCTGGTTCCTGCCCTGCTCAGCCCTGTGCCCACCTGTGGAGTGAAACTACATGGAAAACTAATGCTGTCAACTATGGAGACTGCTCTGGGCCCTCCCCCTTTTCTGTCTCTCTCTGTCAAAAAACAATAAAAATAAATCTTAAAAAACAACAACAACACATGGTTGGCTAAAAAGTCAAGAAAAAATAATCTGGAAAATTGGGACACTGATTTGTCAGATTCCTTATTTAATTCCCAGAAATGAATCCAGTTCACAGTTTGAACCCATTGAATAAGGAAACCAGGTACCCATGAGGAAGGACCCTGGGGCACTGTCCCAGGTATGGATTGTAAACTTCCTCTGTGTCCCAGTAAAGAAATCAAAAGCGTTTGCCAGAGTAACTGTGTACTGCATAAAGGGAAATACCCAGACTTCGGGAATCTTACTGGAACCTGTTTTTAGCTAGCATTAATCCTTATGGACACCAATGGCAACTGTGATCCACTAGCAAGGGTAAGAACTTAGAAGGGTCAGAGGTACATGTCTTGGCCCTGCGATGGGCCAAGAAAGTTCAGACGCATTCTGGGGTTATTGTCTTGTTCCAGCAGACAAAATTGTAATAACATTTTAGCAAGTGGTAAAATCTTTACATTCATTCCCTTATCATAGAGGCAGGGGATGAGTGAAACAAACCAAATAGTGAATCAAAACCAATATCACATCCCTGTGCTAATTACATATTAACAGACTTGAAAGGAAAAGATAGTGGCAGCATAGTTTTGGATCTTGTTGAATCTCCACATAAAAATATACAGAAAAATTAATGTAAGATGAAATATGACCAATATTTAAAACAAAACTAGGTGATGAGCATCCTTACAAACACCATTATACAAATAGGTGGTGGTGGTGTGTGGAGGGGAACAACAGTAACAAGATCTACATGTTATTAACATCTGTGTGGGGAAAAAATCAGAGAAAAGCAACAATGCAATTGATGGATTGAAAACTTCAAAAGGCAGCAGATACTGACTAGAAGTGCAGCAAGCCAATTGAGAACGGCAGCAGAAACTACAGTCGTGGGAGAATGTAAGGGGCCAGGAGTAAGGCTTAAATGGGGCTGGAACAGTCTAATCCTTCTGAATTCTTAAAACAGCTGACAGGGCTTCCTTCCAAGACACATCCCCACAGGAGAAACTCTACTAGTAGAGCTAAACTTGAGCAGGATAGGAGCAACAGAGAGCAATGTAAAAGAAAGTCTAGATCAACATATGGGAAGGGATGCAAGCCAGAAAATCTCAGAAAACAAGCCACTATATATATATATTTTTAAGATTTCTTTTTATTGTTTTTTGACAGAGAGAGAGACAGACAGAGAGAGACAGAGAGAAGGGAAAGAACCCAGAGCAGTCTCCATAGTTGACAACATTACTTTTCCATATAGTTTTATGCCACAGGTGGGCACGGGGCTGTGCAGGACAAGAACTGGGCTGGGAGCCTCCCGCATAGGTCCCAGCAAGAACTGAACTGGGGGAACACCCCAGTTCAGCATATGGGTCCGCATGGGCCAGGGCCGGGATTCGATCCTCAGGCTCTGGGGCTACAAAGTGAGTGCTTAACCTTCTGAGCCATCCCAGCTTCCCCTATATTTTTTAATACCACATAAAAATGATAGAAGAGGGAATTCTGTAAAGTTTTTTTTTTAAAAATCTATCTCAAATAAGCCTCCTTTTAAAAGTTTAATAAGATCAAATTTACATTACAATGAGTAAAAAAAAAATACAATCAAGATCAAATTACATAGAAGTTTATTATTTCAAAAAGAAAACCAGAGCAGGATACTGTCCCTATAGACAATGAAAGCACAGCTAGAAGACATACCCAAAGACAAATTAAAATTGTAACATACTATTTCAAAATGAGCTAAAAGATATTAAGAAAATAATACAATATAAGAAAAATAATATAAATCAAAATTAGGAAAACACAGAAGTAATGTAACAGAACTCAAGTAAGAATTACCCTCTAAAAGGGAAAAATATTTAAAAAAAAACAAAAAACATTGGCAGTAGGAGAAAGACAAGAGCAAATAAATAAAAGTAATGCTTTTCATTTATTTATTTATTTATTTATTTATTTTATTTTTTTATTGGTTTTTGACAGAGAGGCAGACAGAGAGAGACAGAGAGAAGGGGGAGGGCCCAGAGCAGTCTCCATAGTTGACAGTATTAGTTTTTCCATATAGTTTCACTCCACAGGTGGGCACAGGGCTGCACAGGGCAGAGACTGGGCCAGGAGCCTCCCACATAGGTTCTGGCAAGAACTGAACTGAGGGCACACCCCAGTTCAGCATGTGGGTCCGCCTGGGCCAGAGCCAGGATTTGATCCCTGGTCTCCAGGGCTGCAAAGCAAGTGCTTAACCCACTGAGCCATTCCAGCTTCCCAAGTAATGCTTTTTAAATGGAGAAGAAAAAGAAGAAAAAAAAATTTTTTTTTAATTTTTTTTATTGTTTTTGACAGAGAGAGAGAGAGAGAGATACAGAGACAGAGACAGAGAGAAGGGGAAGGCCCAGAACAGTCTCCATAGTTGCACATCATTGGTTTTTCCACATAGTTTCATTCCACGGGTGGGTGGAGGGCTGCACAGGTCAGGAACTGGGCCAGGGTCTCACCCTGGTGAGAACCAAACTGGGGGCACTCCCCAGTTCAGCATATGGGTTCACATGGGCCATGGCCAGGATTTGATCCTCGGTCCCCAGGGCTGCAAAGTGAGTGCTTAACCCAATGAGCCATCCCAGCTTCCCCCCACCCCCCAAGTTTTTTTAATTAAAAAAGCAATGAGGGGGAAAGCTGGGATGACTCAGCGGGTAAAGTGCTCGCTTTGAAGCCCCGAGGACCGAGGATCGAATCCCGGTCCCGGCCCATGAGGACCCACATGCTGAGCTGGGGTGTGCCCCCAGTTCAGTTCTTGCCGGGACCTATGTGGGAGGCTCCTGGCCCAGTTCCTGCCCTGCGCAGCCCTGTGCCCACCTGTGGAGTGAAACTATATGGAAAACTAATGTCAACTATGGAGACTGCTCTGGGCCCTCCCCCTTCTCTCTGTCTCTCTCTGTCTCTGTTTCTCTCTGTCAAAAATCAATAAAATATATCTTTAAAAAAAAAAAAAAAAGCAATGAGGGATGCCAGGATAACTCAACAGGTTGAGCGCTTGTCATGCAACCCTGAGGTCCAGGGATTGAATTCCTTCACCGGCCCATGCAAACCCATATGTTGCACTGTAGCAGAACTGGTAACTACCAGACAGCTCTATGGCAAAGCTTCTCATCTTCCATTCAGGAGGCCCCTGGTTCAGTTCCTAATACTAAAATACTAAAATCTTTCCTGAAATAAAAAATAAAAGTACTTGAAATTACATGCTGAAAGAGCGCACTGTGCCTGAGAACATATACCCATAATGGTCACACCATCACAAAGTTATTGTCTCTGTTTTACAATGAAGTCTCTCTATTGTAATTATTGGTATGTTTATGCCATCTAACTAAACACTAATACAGAAATTGGTAGCAGAAGTGGAACCAGGAAACAGACCCTCAAAGATCTCAAAAATTGGATTTGAGGAATGATTTGGTCAGATCCTTGGTCTGCAAAAGAAAGTACTGAAAGTTTTGCCAATGTAAAATGGGATGCTAGGTAATCTATGGCATGCAGTGGCACTCACAATTAGTGAAATTACCATCTGTGGTTATGATGAAATGTCTACAGAAGCACTAAGACATATTCTGGAAATATTACTGAGCTTTAAGGAAAAAAAAAATCTTTCAAAAATCTTAGGAAAAAGCACACATTACTTATAAGGAAAAATAGTATTATCATCAGATTTTTCTTTTTTTTTTGAAGGTTTATTTTATTGTTTTGACAGAGATAGAGACAGAGACAGAGAGAAGGGGGAGGGTCCAGCGCAGTCTCCATAGTTGACATCATTAGTTTTCCATATAGTTTCTTTCCACAGATGGGCACGGGGCCACGCAGGATGGGAACTAGGCCAGGCGCCTCCCACATGGGAGGCCCACTCCTGAGAGCCAGGGGTCTCACACATGGGAAACTCACCCCAGTGGGAACTGAACTGGGGACCTTTCACACAGGAAGCACATCCAGTTGAGGGACTCAATCCTCAGACCCCAGGGCTGCAAGGTGAGCACTCAACCAACAGCCATCCCGTCATCCCTCATCAGATTTTTCAACAACAATGTTTTATGCCAGAAGAAAATGGAGTGACATTTCCCCACTGTGTATTTTTCACTCATTTGTCAAAAATAATCTGTCCATATATTTGTGGGTTTATTTCTGGGTTTTCAAGTATGTTCGGTTGGTCTATGTATGTGTTTTTCTGCCAATACCAAACAGTTTTGATTATTAAGGATTTGTAGTACAGATTAAAGTCAGGCAGTGAGATGCCCCCAGCTTTACTCTTTTTTTCTTAGGATAGCTTTGGCGGTTTGGGGTTTTTTGTGGTTCCATACAAATTTGATGATTTTTAAAAATCTATTTCTTGAAAGAATATCTATTGAATTTTGATGGGAATAGCATTGAATCTGCATATTGCTTTGGGTAATATGGCCATTTTAACTATGTTGATTTTTTCAATCCATGAACACGGAATATCTTTCCATTTCTTTGTCTTTTTCAATTTCTTTTAAAAATGTCTTATAGTTTTCAATGTCTAAGTCCTTCACATAGTTTGTTAGATTTATTCCTAGGTATTTCTTCTTCTTCTTCTTCTTCTTTTTTTTTTTTTTTGGTTTGCAATTACAAAAGAAACTTCTTTCTGAAGTTTCATTGTTGACATATAAAAATGCAGTTGATTTTTGTAATTTTGTATCCTGCAACTTTACTGTATTTGCATATTGTTTGGAATATATTTCTGATAGTCTTCAGAGTTTTCTATATAAAGGATCATGTCATCTACACAGAATGACAGTTTGACTTCTCCCCCAGTTCAAATACCTTTTATTCCTTTCTCTTGCCTGATTGCTCTGGCTAGAACTTTCGGTACTATATTGAATAGCAGTGGTGACAGGGGCCATCCCTGTCTTGTTCCTTATTTTAGGAGAATAGGCTTCAGCTCTTTTCCATTCAGTATAATATTTGCTGAGGGCTTGTCATATAGGGCCTTTATTATACTTGTGCTCAGAGGAAGAAAATGTAAACCAGGATTTCAAATACAATGAACCTGACTTAAAATATAAATGTACAGACAAACTGTTACCAACATGCGAGAACTTCAAGGAATCTTGTTCCCATGGGCTCTTCCCAAGAAATCTATCAGAGCTGAGCTGACCAATACGGTAGCCACTAGCCACAGTGACCGAAAATTCTATTGGGTAGCACCACCTTGGCCAATGAACTTCAGAAAATAGAAATGACTGGAGAAATATTGACATTAAAACTCATTGTAAGATTTAGATGTGTACTTAATTGAACAACTAAGGTTAAATGAGAGTTAAAAGGGAGAGATTTGGAATGCCAGGGTAGCTCAGCTGTTGGGCACTTGCCTCACAATCACAAGGTCTGACCCCAGTCTGTGGGAACACATATGATGAACTGGGGTGCAACTGGTGAACACTCTGATGGCTCGGCAGCAAAGATTTTTGCCTTCCATGTGGGAGGCCCCTGGTTTGGTTTCCGCCCAGCATGGACCCACACCCACCTGTGTGGAATGAAACCATGTCACTATTTATGATGTACAACTATGGAGACTGCTCTGGGCCCTCCCCTCTTCTCTCTCTCTCTCTCTCTCTCTCTCTCTCACTCTCTCTCTCTTACACCGCTCAAAACAATAAAATAAATCTTAAAAAAAAGGAGAGATTATAGTATATAATAGCTATGTAATTTGAAAATATAGATATAGTAAAACCATTAAAATGGGGAATAAGGAAATACCATATAGAAATAAAAATATTTTTAAATTATATTTTCAGTAATCATAACATATGTAATGTGGCACAAAGCAAATGAATAATTAATTACGTGATATTCTAAATCTATCATGTCCTTCACAACCAGGATTCTCAGTGTGGAAACAAGGAGATACAGTTGTAACAGACATTACCGTAAGTAAAAAATTCTGTTGCCTAAACTTAAAATTGAAAATATCAGTGTGAACTAGAACCCATTACCAGGCCAGTAATAATAAGCAACCCTAGAACCCAGGTGGTGGCTTTGAATTAAAATTTCTCATTAAAAGAAACCAGAAATTTTGGAGAGATAACTGGTTCCAAATCTAGGGGAGCATCTTGGTGTACCAGATAGCAAGAAAGCTATCAAAGACCACTGGCGTCAGGTCCAAAAGAGTCAGAGCAAACCTGAAGAGGCTCCAAAAATGAGACACTTCCAGCGTGACTGAAAATTGCAATCGATTGGGAATGCCGAGATGGCTCAGTGGGTTGAACGCTTCCATTGCAGCCACGGGGTCCGGAGATCAGTCCAGCCCCAGCCCTGGCCCGTTCAGACCCATATGCTGAAATGGGGCGTGCTTTTTGTGTGGGAGGCCTCCAGTTCAGGTCTCACCTGGGGAGGCTCCACATCCACATGTGGAATTAAACTATGTGGAAACTGACCGTGTACAGCTGTGGAGACTGCTCTGGGCCCTCCCCCTTCTCTCTGTCTCTCTCTGTCTCTCTTTTTCTGTCAAACAATAAAATAAATTTTTTTTAAAATTGGAATAGATTGAAATTTATCAAATATGTTTACATTTGTGAGTTCATAATAATAGTAAAAGAAAAAACAACAACAACTAGTTGGTCACCTTCTGAGGATGAAAAAGATTTCAATTCACTTCCTTGAGAATTGGATAAACAAAATGAAAGAATCAAGCATTTATCTTGCCTATTCTACATGAACTGGCTAACCAAATAATTGATAAGGGAAGAAGCCCTTTATCAAAATTATTTCAGCTAATATGAAAACAAAATGATAAAATACCACAACCTGAAACCTAAGATAAATGAATGGGTCTAGGCCGTGAACATCACCAGCTGTTGAAATCACACAAAAAGTGAAAATCAGATAGACATTATGTGTCTTCTAATGAAAGAATACGGCATCATCCGCAGCATTGCCAAAGGGATTGAATCTGAGTCTCATCAAGTCCTCTGGACTCAGCTGCCAATCTGCAGAAAATACAAAGGGGAAAAGCACATTGAATTGCTCCATGTACAGTTATATGCAATAAAATATATGCAGATTTTGAGAAATTCTACAGTTCAAACAGGCAAGGATAAATTATAAGGATAAAAGGTGGCATGGGCAAGGAACCTGAGATTAAAAGCAACTTAAACAACACAAGTGAGCATAATTAAACTGTAATAATTAAGGTTGCAAGCTTAGATGATAAAAGCATTAAAAAATACAAGGAAGCAATCTGTCCGTAGAAGTCTGGATAGCTGTTACTTTTGAAGGGAGGAAGATGCGGCACATGTAGAGACTTATGGCATGATTGGCAAAGTTCTATTTCTTGGCTCACATGTTGGTTATATCATAAGGATGTGCACTTTAAAGTAATTTGCCAAGCTATTAAAAAAATAAGATTTCACAGATGCTGGGGTGGTGATTTTTATCATAGCCCCATTTAATCAGCCACTGTGGCCATTGCAGAAGATATATAGGTTTTGGAGAATAACAGTGGATTCTCTTAAATTCAGTTGCATGGCAGCACTTCAATTGTCATTGCTTTTTCAGACGTGGTCTCTTTGCTAGAGCAACTCATCATGGACCCTGGCATTTGGTATGCAGTTATTGATCTGATAAATGCTTTGTTCTCGACCCCAATAAGCAGAGAATACTAGAAGAGTTTGTGTTCACCTGTGCTATTTTACCTCAGGGCTACTGCAGCTCTGGTTCTCTATCAAAAAATAGTCAATTGGACATTGATTGCCTCACCATCCCAGAGGACATCATGGTAGCTCATTACATTGATGATATCGTAGTCTCAAGACACACTACATAAGAAGCAGCTGTAACCTAGACTCCTTGACAAAACACATGTGCATGAAAGGGTGTGAACTACACCTCACAGAAAGCCAGGGCTCTGCCACCTCGGCACAGAGATGCTTAGAAGGCCTCTCAGGGTTTTGGAGACAACTCATACCACATTTGGATGTGCTTCTGGACACATTCACCCAATAACACCATAGGACTGCCGACTTTGATTAGGTCCCAGAGCAAGTGACGATTCTCCAACTAGTCCAAGATACAGATATAACAGTGTAGACATAAGATGTAGCAGAACCATGGTGCCCAAAGTGTGTATGACTGATGGATATTGGAAAGATCCTAAGCAGAATCAAAATACAAGTCCTTATGATTTGCAGCAAAGCTAAGCACTCTTTCACAAGCCCATAGTTTCTTTCTTGAGAAACATCTCCTGGCTGGTAGAAATTGCATGTTTGGCTATGAAATAGGACCATGTGACCCGAGCTGCCTATTATCAACTGTATATTATCTAACTCATCAAGCCATAAAATTGGGCATGCAAGGTAACACTCCAAGAGGAAGTGTTGAACATGAGATTGTACTCAAGCAGGTGGTAAAGGCAATGGTAAGCTACATGGATGGGCAGGTCCTTCACACTCCTGGTGCAGCTACTCCAGAAGTACTGCCACCTCTTCTTCAGTTCGTTCTAATATCTTTGTGGGAAGTTGATTATGAAAAGTAACTTGAAGAAGCAGAAAAGTCTGCAGGAATATGCCCCAACTAAAAGTGGACTGTGGGAGCAGTATGCCCTACTTAAGAGTGACGGAAGGACAGTAAGGAAAGGTCATTCTTTCGGTAGGCAGAACCTCAAGCTGTACATATAATTAATTGTCCCTTTGCTTAGAGGGAAACACAAGTATAGATCTAGAATAATTTGTGAGTAGCACTGAATGGTTTAGCTAGATGCTCATCGACACAGGAGGAATGAGATTGGAAGGTTGGTAACAAGGATGAAGGGGAGAGAGTTGTATAATAGGACGGACTTCACAGAATGGTACCAGAGTGTGAGAATATTTGTGTCCTGTGTGAATGTTCATCAGAAGACTCCCACTGCATAGGAGGCTCTCAATAACAGTAGGAAAAGGTGATCTGATCTGTGAATATAAGTTAGTATCTTTTCTAGTTATACCTGAGTTTGCTCAAAGTGTTCACAAATAAAGTAAGCAGCCGTAGAGACAGAGATGGCTGTTATTTATGGGTTCAACATCACAGAAAGATTTTTCTTCTCACCATGTAGGGTCTGGATGATACTGTAGCTGAGTGCTCACTCTTCTGACAACAGAGACCCAAGATTAGCCCCTCTGTGTGATACCATATCTTGGAAGGATCAGACTGACATCTGGTGGCAGATTAATTGGACCATTTCCAAAATGGAGGGGTAAACAATTTGTCTTCACTGAAGCAGAAATTTGTTCTAGGTTTCGTTTTACTTCCCTGCCTTCAGGGAGGTATCATCGTCAT
This sequence comes from Craseonycteris thonglongyai, assembly GCA_004027555.1. Classification (NCBI taxonomy): domain Eukaryota; kingdom Metazoa; phylum Chordata; class Mammalia; order Chiroptera; family Craseonycteridae; genus Craseonycteris; species Craseonycteris thonglongyai. Next base: position 23,738 of record PVKE010010797.1, read on the forward strand.
ACTTTACCTTAAGAAGAATAATCAGATAGTGGTGTACAAGTGTAGGGGAAGAATTAAAAATGGGAAGATCAAGTACAAAGTACTATTTAAAACAAAAAACCCAAAAGCTACTCCAAGTCAGGTTATCTGTCATGTGCTACCACAACCCCTGTACACTCCATGCTATGGCTCTTCTCATGCTTCATTATAATGAGACCTCAGGAGAGCAGAGCAGTAACTATGGGTATGTTGTTCTCCATCATATAAGAGAAACTGAAAAAAACAACCAGAAAACGGAATTATCTTCTGGCGTGTGGGTCTCTTGTAGTACAGGCTTCCTCTGCTAGGTGAGTGTTTTAGGAACCCATCTGCTTCAGCGTCCCATCTGGAATTGTAAAAGGCTGCATTCAGCATTAGTGAGAGTGTGTGTGTGTGTGTGTGTGTGTGTGTGTGTGTGTGTGTGTGTGCGCGTGTGAATTTCAACACATTTGCCCATTTCATGATGGGTGCTTTATACAAACACGTGGCATGATAATGTACCTACCCACACCACGCTGAGTGTTCCGCAGTTTTTGACCAAAAATGGTATAACCTCCATGCTCCACCCTTCCTCTTCACTTGATCTCACCCTGAGTGATGTTTTTTGTGTCCCCAGACAAAAAGTCGAAGGGAAGTGTTTTGCTGATATGGAAGAGATAAAACAAAAACTGGCAGAAGCACTAAAAGGCAACAAAATCAAAACTGTTTTGAGCAGTGGAGAAAGTGTCTTGATAGGTGTATTGCATCAAACAGACAGTACTTTGAAGGTGACTGGAATTTAAATATATAAGAATACATACACAAATTTTTATAAATAAATTCCAGTTTGGGGGTCCCCTCCTATATCTCCAGCACTTAGCACTGTGCCTGGGACCTGTTAGAGCTCAATAGATATGTGCTAAATGTTTGTGGAATGTCTTCTACATTTTAATATATATCATAATGCTTTAAAAGTATTTTGGTCAAAGTAGGTGCTTCACAGACCTTGTTAAGTAGAAAAAATTAAGATCAACTAGATTAGGAATCAACAAAGTACAGTCTGTGGGACAGATCTGGCCTACCACCTGATTTAGTATGACCCATGAAAAAAGAATGGTTTTTATATTTTTATTTTATTATTTATTTATTTATTTATTTTTAAGATTTATTTTTATTGTTTTTTTGACAGACAGAGAGAGAGAGATACAGAGACCGAGACAGAGAGAAGGGGGAGGGCCCAGAACAGTCTCCATAGTTGCACATCATTGGTTTTTCCACATAGTTTCATTCCACAGGTGGGCACAGGGCTAAACAGGGCAGGAATTGGGCCGGGGTCTCACCCCGGTGAGAACCAAACTGGGGGCACTCCCCAGTTCAGCATATGAGTCCACACGGGCCAGGGCCAGGATTCGATCCTCAGTCCTCAGGGCTGCAAAGTGAGTGTTCAACCCACTGAGCCATCCTGGCTTCCCCTACATTTTTAAAGGATTGAGGAAAAAAGAAAAAGAAGAGAAATATTTCATGACACCTGAAAAATATAATACATTAAATTTCCATGTCCATAAATAGTTTTATTGGAGCACAGCCCTGCTCATTTGTTTACATGTTGTCTGTGGTACTTTTGCGCTGCAACAACAGTATTACTGTAAGTACATATGACAGAGAGTGCGTGGCTTGCAAAACTGAGAATATTGGCTATCTAGCCCTTGATAGGAAGTTTGCCAACACTTTCACCAGTTCTTCCAAAGTACATAACACAGCAATTTTTTTTATTATTGTTAAATTTATTGGGGTGACATTAATTGGTAACAATTAGATAGTGTCCGAACACAGCAATTTTTAAGGCGATAGTTCATGCAGCGCTGTCTCCTTTCTTTGCAGACCACCACTACTCCAATTCAATTTCTTCTAAAGAAAACAAACTGTTTTCCTTATATTTCATGGTTTTAGGATGAGGCTTATCCCAAGACTTATCAGTGTCCTTGCGCTCCTCTTTGCCATGTTTGAAAGGAAGACAAACAGTCACCCCAGCTCTGCAGTTTCGCTTTCCACGCTTTCAATTACCCTCAGTCCACCTTGGTGGAGAAATTCAAATATTACATGGAAAATTCCAGAAATAAACAACTCATAAGTGTTAAATTGTGCACTGTGCTAGTAACATGATGAAATCTTATGCCATCCTGCACCTTCCTATTCAGGACAAGAATCATCCCTTTATCCAGTGAACCTGTTACTTAGTAGCCATCCTGGTTGTCAGATGAACCGTTTTTGTATTGCAAATGCTTCTATTCAAGTAACCCTTATATTACTTAACAATGGCCCCAAAGCACAAAAGTAGTAATATCGTTATAACTGTCCTATTTTATTCTTAATTTTTGCTCTTAAGCTCTTACTATGCCTAATTTATAAATTAAACTTTATCATAGGTATGTATGTATAGGAAAAAACATAGTATATATAAAGTTCAGTACTACCCATGATTTTAGTCAGCCTCTGAGGGTCTTAAAACATATTCCACTTGGAAAAGGGGGGTGGAGGTGGTGGGGCTACTGTATATAGCAGCCAAGATAGATAAATACACACAGAGAGAAGGAACGCGAGTGATAGAGAATATCAAAGAAAAAGATGACAGGACACCACACTTTGGCACACTGAATCCATAAGGGGAATTTTTCTGCTGTTGGCATCATTTCAAAACTGTGTAACACGGCTTTTTCTAAAGCTTAGTACTATTTTTATGGCAGTAAAATGTTTATTGTGATTACTGAAAGAACTGTTGTCTTAAAACTGATATTTATTATGTTAGAGTTTGACCTGTATTTGGTAACGCTATGTTTTAAAATAATATACTGAAGTTTATGAAGGAAACAACTCTTCCCCAAAAAAGAAATTGAAGACAGTTTCTTTTCCTAAAATAATTATTTCATTAAGTTAGAATAGTTGATATATTAGGGATGCCGGGATAGCTCAGTAGTTGAGCGTTTGCATCACATTTGCAAGGTCCAGGGTTTGATTCCCATGCAAAACCACACACTGCATTGCAGCACAACTGTTAACTGCCGGTATGGCTCAGCGACAAAGGGTCTCGCCTCCCATGTGGGAGGCCCCAGTTTGGTTCCTGCCTCGAATGGCCCCACATCCACCTGTGTGGAATGAAACCATGTCACTACTAATGATGTACAACTATAGAGACTGCTCTGGGCCCTCCCCACCTTCTCTCTCTCTCTCTCTCTCTCTCTCTCTCTCTCTCTCTCTCACACACACACACACACACACATACACACACACCTTCTCTCAAACAACAAAATAAATCTTTCTTTTTTAAGTTGATATTTTGATACTTTTTAAAATTTAACTTCTTCATCACTCTCTATAGAAAGCATTACTCCATTTTATCTGCTATTCATCTGGGATAGTCACATTCTGGTAACTGACTTTTTTTTACTTTTTGCTACACTCCAGAAATTTTATCTTTTGACAGACAGAGCCTGGTCCCTATTAGAGTGACAGAACTAATTTTTAAATTATTATACATAGATAATAACATTTATTCTGGCAGTTCTTATACTATTCAATCAGACAAGTTTCAATACCAAAAAACAAAAAACTGATTTGCCAAAATCAGACATTTGTTAAGTAAAAAAAAATTATGTTGGCTACAAGTCATATTCTATTTTTTGAAGTTTACAGCTCTCAGAAAGAATTTCTTGTTGGAAGTTCTATTTAAAACTTTTTAAAACTTATGGAAGAATTAGGATACTAGAGTCCACCTGATGAAGGAAAACAGAAAAGCAAGTGGGACATTTTTGAAATCGCAGCCTCTAAGTTAATTGCGATTTCCAAAGTAATCCTAATGGTACTGCAGAGAATGAGACCGTCTCTAATTTAATCTTGGCAGCACTGTGATTTCAAAGTGCTACACTACACAGCATACTCACTTTTCCTTTGTGTGGGTTTGCATGTTTGCCATCACCAAGGATCTTTCTCTGTGTGTTGGGTAATGTATTGCAGCACTCATGATTGATGAATAATTGTCAAGGACAAACTTTGGATCTTGCTTTTTACCAAAATAACATTTTATGGAACACAAATTTTTTTCCAGGGGGAAAATGGAAGTTTAGCGTTATGCACGTTTGTTAATAGGTTAAGAAGGATGATCTAATAGAAATGGTGAATAAAATGAGGACAAAGTTGAAGCTAAGCAACTACCACTAGTGGTCTTGAACGAAGGGTAAATATATGCATATTTTTCTGGCCTTAATGCTGTGTTTTGAGGGAAATGCCAGTGCTACTGATTGTTTCTCAGAACTTAAAATGGCAATCACCCAATTGTTTTGCCCTTTACTGAGATCACTACAAGAAAATACTTCTAACCCAACTTCAAATGTCACTTCTAAAGAGAGAGTATACATATGCCCTGATGACCAGAAAGCATGGAAATGTTTTCTGGTTTGTTTTATTTTTATATTCTTTCTAAACTGTTAAGGCAATTTCTTGATCTTTCTTCCCATACCTGCAACAACCTTCTTCCTTCTATGGATCCTTGTAATCTCACCTATAGTATAGACCAGGGACTCTAACTGAATCCATTTCAACACCCAAAAGACTTACAACTTACACGTACTTCTCTGTAATGAGACATACAGCCTCTTGATGCTAATGTGATAAAGTATCTCAGGACTTAATTTATAAATCTCATAAATATTGTGGTTTAATAAATGGGGGCCCATTTTTGCTCCCAAGAAGCAGAGAAAGGACACATACAAAACAAAGACAAAAGACCTGATGAAAATAGAAAAAAAAATTATTTATATTCTTTGTGTATTCTGTGTGGTAGGTACAAGAATGTTTTGTCTTTTTATTTTTTTGGAATGCTTTATGATTTTTAAAATTGTTTTTCTAAGAAAGAAAAACTAAGTAAGTTACCAGGTACTCAAATTCTAAGCAACAAAATGAGAAGAAAGAGGAAAAACTGAACAACATTTTTCTTTTGCAGGCCGAGTGAGTTGAAGAAAACTCTAAATTGCTGTTGCACCGGAGAGACAGTGATCTAGGGGGTCCCTGGGAGCAATATTCTTATTCTACTGAAGGAGGTGAGCCAAGATACTTATAAGCTCTAGAGAACCTTTAACACAGGAAGCTATTTATCATAACAAGCTTGGTTGATACTGTTCCCATACTGAACCAATTAGGTTCGCCTATTTCGTCATACTTCATAACTTGGGATGATAGGTTTCCAAGTATGGTACAGTGTAGTAATTGAATTTTGATCAAACACACATGGCCCATAACCCAGTATGTGAAATTTTCTGAACAGTTCACAGCTTTTAAATATCCAGTCAACATGTTGCCAAAAGTACAGGATGTACTTGATGCAAGGGAAAGAGAAAGGGGAGGGCTAAATCTTGGTAGAGCTGTAAAACAAATATTTTTGTTCTTGTTCTCTTCTTAGTTTTCAAATAGCAGTGGAGAAAGGCCGTGGGATATCATATCATAATTCAAGTCTTCCCCCAGCTTGCTCCATGTGCATAAACATCTTTGAGTTTCATTTTAGATTGCCATTTATTTTTCTGTATAAAACTATTTTTCTGTCACAAATCTGTTACACATGACCTGCTAGCATTTCTCATTGAAGCTCTATCCAAAGAGTATTTCCTGACATATATGTTAGGCCCTGGGTAAACTGGTAAACTCATTTGAACAAAGTGATTACTGTGGATGGGAAGATCTAAAACAAATGAAAGCATTAATAATTTTTTCATTGCAACCTGTAATATTTAACATAAAGGAAAAATAGGACATCTGGAAGGATAAAAATAGGGTTCTAATTTATCCAGGACAGAAGTGAAGAGGAGAATCGGGTAACACATGTCCAAGAAAGTGCCATTGAAATTGATTTCTGAAAGGTGAGAAGTGCTCCAAGAGAATGAATGAGTACTCCCAGGAGAAGTAAGCACGTGGAGAAGCCTTGAAGTAGGCAAGACTTTGGCAAGTTCAAGGACCTGAAGGCTAGTATATACAGTGAGAAAGAAGTGGAGCCAGACCACACAAGGCCATGTAAAGGATTATGACACGTGCAATCCTTGAAAGATGGTAGGACAGGGAGTGACATGATGGGAGGCAGGCAAGACAAGAAACAGAAAGACTAACTAGAAGGCCTTGGCAGTTGGCCAGGTAGGAAGTGATAGTGGCTTGGAACAGGGCAATGGCAGAGAGGGAAAACAGTGGACAAACCTGAGATATTTTGGAGAGGATGTGACATGACTTGGAGATAACTAGGCATGGGAAGTGAGGGACATTTCCAGGCTTCTAGCTGAAGCAACTTAATAAAGTCTAATATCAATAACAACTTGTTGGGGAAGCCGGGATGGCTCAGTGGGTTAAGCGCTCACTTTGCAGCCCCAGGGGACCGAGGATCAAATCCCAGCCCCGGTTCCAGCCCATGTGGACCCATATGCTGAACTGGGGTGTGCTTCCCATGCAGGAGGCCCCGGTTCAGTGCTAACCCCCCCTGTTTGAACCCTGGCTCGAGGGGGTGTGTCTCCCATGTGGGAGGCCCCCAGCCCAGTTCCTGCCCTGTGCAGCCCCCGCCCACCTGTGTGGAACGTGAAACCATGTTGAAAACTGATGACATACAACTATGGAAACTGCTGTGGGCCCTCCCCCTTCTCTCTGTCTCTGTCTCCCCCTGTCTCTGTCAAAAACAATAAAATAAATCTTAAAAAACAAAAACTCGTTAGTATGACTCTTGAGGTTATACCGAAGTGATAGGAGAACCGCATCACAGGTCCCTGTGTCTGCAGTGACACTCTGCTCTCATTGAGTTTCGTAGGCACAGATGCCTGGTGATGGGGATACAGAAATTCCCACTGACATCCACATCAAACTTCCCTTACCGTAAGCAGAAGAGCATGTCTGAGCTCTGAAAATCAGACTTTAACGTAAACTTGTAAGTTTTTACTTTCAGCTCTCCAGACATGGTCATAGATGTCTGGCAATTGAACGAGGAGAACTTGAAAGAAAACAAACCGCCCCCTTTGACAATGTTTAAACACCAAGCATGTTTCTTTACTCATTCAACAGATTTTTTTTCCTGAGCATTTTTAGCATGAGGAGTATGAATGAGGTAAACAAGATGAGCTCCCTGCCTTGTCAAAAAGTACTCGTACATTCTATCGGGGGGGACAGAAGCATAAAAAATACGCATAGTACCGTGTGGTGTGTTACATGGATCAAGCCATAGAGTTATATTTAACAGATGACTGGACTTTCAATTCTACAGGGGGGATTGGCACATGGGCATAGAGCAGTGAAAGACTTCAGAGAGGTTGCATTTGAGACAAGTCTTGAAAGACAAACAAGAGTTTCCTAAGCAGAGAAGACGATGGGGGAGAAACGCCAAGAGGAGGAAACTGCACAAGTGTGAGGGTCCTAAGGAGCACTGGCCACCCAGGACTAAAGCCCTCAGGGTGAAGCCACAGGGTATCCGTTTCCAGATTGGTAAAGTCATCCTTTCATTCCAGTCAAAACCACTCTAATTTATCAGCTATCACTTGATCTAGGTAGAAAATCTAATTTGTCTAGGCCCAGCCCAAGAGACCCCTTAAGGTGACTACTGCCTGAATGTTATTTGTGTTCATGCGCGCTTTGGGTTTACCTATGGAGATGGGCAGTCCTCTCTCCCACCATTCATAATCATTCTTACAACTTGGTCAAGGACCTAGGACCCAGCTTTCCCAGGTGCCTAGAAAGATGTGGCCGTGGCCCAAAATGCTTCTTTGGGCTGGAGAGCACAGACCATATAGAATGTGATATTTAGTTTCAGTTCGTTTCAGTCTGGCAAATTGGTACAACTGTCCTTGCACAATAGTCAGGCATAGTGAGGGACTACCACCAAAAACAAAAAAATAAAAGTGTGCGTGTGTTTGCCTGTGTGTGTGCATGTGTGGGTGAGCTTTAAATTTTAATAGCTATTCACAGTCCTTAGAGAGGGAATTAGCAGCTTTGGCCTGGAAGCTGCTCCCCCACCTGTCTCCAGGCACTGCAAACACAGCTGTGTAAGAAGGAGACAGTCAAAGCTTCCAAGAAAAAAAATGATGCTGTGTGGGGGGAGAGGGGGTGGTGTGTGTGTGTGTGGGGGGGGGCCTGGGGGGGTGGGGTTGGGGTGGAAAACTATGGATTCGCCCTTGGCACACACCCACTTGGGACATGGTCATGTTTCTTTTTTCCTTCTTTCATTTCTTTTTTTTTGTAACTACACGTTAAAGTAAAATATTTCTAGAGCCAACTCCAGGGCCACTTTTGGTTTGTTTTTTAAGGATGAGACAGAGCACACAATTCACACACATTTCTGGCCAGCACACCGTCAGCTTTTCTCTTTGCATCAAGATGAAACATAAAGACGATCTGTGCACTGTCATGGAACTCGTAGTCCCTTACACAAAACACAGCGCTTCCTGGTCAAGTGCCTAGAAACGATTTGATTGTATTTCTCCAGGCAGAAAACCTCAGACGTTTTTAAAGTTTCAGGTCTTTGCAAAAGTCGTCAGAGGCAAGATTTCAATAGACTCCGATCCAAAAGTTAGCGATTCTAGAGTGGCCAGGGGGCTGCTGCTGCCCCCAGAGAAAGGGGGGACATCGACGAGGGAAAGAAACAAGCCGTTTTAGAAGATGAAAAACCAAAGCAAGGAGGTATTTTCAGTATCGTTTCAATCACGAAATCGCAGCAATGCGGTCTGTGCCTGCGTGCTACCCGAACGTCGATTTGAATGCCACTGAACGCTAGTTTGAAATTTTCCATTTTTGTAATTTGCTTTCCTTTGTTAAAGCCAAGACTGGAGGGAAACCTGGCAGCCCTCTCCAAGTCTGGCACGATTTCACCTCAGACGCACCCGGTGGGTTTGGATGTGGAGGGAGACCGCCCGAGAGAGAAGGGAAAGAGGGAAGGAGACGCGGAGAGGAAGCCACCGCGAGCGGCCGCAGACTGCAGGCCCGCCGCTCTGCCAGGGGGGTTGGCTCCACCTGCAGGCAGCAGGAGGCAAACCCATTAGAAACCTCTCGGCGGGCACGGGAAGGGGGCTGGGGCACTCGACAACCGCCCGCAGAGCGCCCCCGCCCGAAGGAATGGGGTGGAAGGAGTTGGGACCAGCGTTCTCCATCCCTAGATCAAGGGCAGCGCATCAGGGTCAGCACAGGGATTCACACCTGGAGGGGAAAATACCTCGTGCCTCCTCCTACAACCTTGATATAGCTGGTTACATATAAGCCCCAGCTGAGGGCAAAGGCAGTACCGGGTCCTGGGTTCAGGCCCAGCGTATGGCTGTGCTCAACTGTTAAATGAATGAATGAAAGAATGAATGAATGAACAAATGAACCTAGCCCAATGAATAATCTACTCTATCAAACAACTGAGATCTAATGTGATTAAAAAGCAAACAGGGGAAGCCGGGATGGCTCAGTGCGTTGAGCGCTCACTTTGCAGCGCCGGGGACCGGGGATCGAATCCCGGCCCTGGCCCTGGCCCGCGCGGAACCACATACAAAACTGGGAGCTCCCCAGTTCAGTTTTCTCTCTCTCAATCTTTCTGTTAAAAATAAATAAATAGGGGAAGCCGGGATGGCTCAGTGGGTTAAGCGCTCACTTTGCAGCTCCGGGGACCGAGGATCAAATCCCAGCCCCGGCCCATGTGGACCCATATGCTGAGCTGGGGAGTGCCCCCAGTTCGGTTCTCAGTGGGGCGAGTCCCTGGCCCAGTTCCTGCCCTGTGCAGCCCCGCTCACCTGTGGAATAAAGCTATGTGAAAAAAACCAATCATGTGCAACTATGGAGACTGTTCTGGGCCCTCCCACTTCTCTCTGTCTCTGACTCTGTATCTCTCTCTCTCTCTCTATCAAAAACAATAAATAAATCTTTAAAATAAATAAATAAATAATAAAATAAAATAAATAAATAAAAATATATTAAAATCCTGCTTTTTCTTTTCAAAAACAAACAACAACAACAAAAAACCATTCTTCTTTAGGTGTATTTACAAGTTGTCAAGTACTTTGTTAACAGCCAGTCATCACTGCAGCAATCTTGTCATCTAGACTAGTCCATTGTACCACCCCCAACATGAGTAGCACTAATTAAGAACCACTAAATTCATCTGAGGCCTTTATTTTGCAGATGAGTAAACAGGCTTGGAGAGTTTTTACCCAGGTGAACCAGATTTTTGATGATCGAACTGGTTTGGGTCTAAATTTTCCGGACCTCTCTCTCTCTCTGCTGTTTGTTTTCTGAGGCAGGAGAATGATTCTGCCTTATTGTGGATTGACCTGCATGGATATGCTTAGATGGTTGGCTCGCTCAGGAGAAAGTCGGCTTCTCCACCTACCTGTTGTCCTGGTCCTGAGCTTCATTGTCAGCTTCTGGGCCAAGGCAGCTAAGTCACCCTGCTTTACTCCAAAAATCAAATGCTGCCTGGAACCGAATAACTAGTTGCTAACTTAAGGTGACCAGATTTTAACATTGGTAAAGCGGGACACCATTGACTGGGGAGCGGGGGGTGGGGGTAGGGGGGTGGGGTTCTTGATTAAAAATTTGGTCTATCTCCCACCGTTCCCTAGCTTGTGCATTCTTTCCAAAAATTGGGACTTTTTTAAAACACCGCGGGATGCGGGACAAATTGTTAAAAATCGGGACTGTCCTGCCAAAAGCGGGACGTCTGGTCACCTTATGCTAACTTATCTATTCATTTCTTAATGACCCTAAGCCAAATTCCTTCTTTCCTTTCATAAGCATTTACTAAGAACCATCCATGTTCTAACTTCCAAACTTGGTCTAGGGTAGTGGGTCTCAACTGGGGATATTTTTGCCCTCCAGGGAACATTGGCAATGGCTGGAGACATTTTTGGTTGATAGGGTGCTGCTACTGGCATCCAGTACATAGAGGCCAGAAATGCTGCTGAATACGTATGCTACAATACACATAACATCCCACCACAACAAAGAATTATTCAGCCTCAAATGTCAATAGCGCTGAGGTTGAGAAGCCCTGTTTAGAAGTATGAAGATGAATCAGATATCATCATCGATAATCTGATGGAAATGTATGTATAAATTTGTAGCACAAAGTTTACAAGGATACCTGTGTGATGACAAGGGGTAAGTGTCCCATGGTCCTTAAGGAGCTATGGGGTTTCCTATGGGCCAGGGAAGGCTGGTGGAGGAGGTGGCACTTGAGCCAGGCACAAAGAATAGATAAGATCTGGATTCCGGTGAAAAGAACAAACAGTGCCCAGGGCGTGGGTGTATATGAGGAATGCTGGCTTATTTTAATTGGAGTGGAGGAGGTATGAAGAGGACTAGCAGAGAAAAGGAGGTAATGTTTTGTTGGGACCAGATTAAAGAGCCTTGAGAGCAAAGAGGACTTCAGACTTTATTTGTAAGTAATGAGAAGCCATCTGACATGTTCACATAGGAGTAATAGGATCACAGTCTTCTGGGGAGATGAATCTAACAGGGATGTCCAACCTTCAGCCCAAGATGGTTTTCGCTTTGAATAGGGCCCGACACAAATTCTTAGAACATTATGAAATATGTTTGTGACCTTTCTCTTTTTAGGCTCATCAGCTATTGTTAGTGTTAGTGTCTTTTATGTGTGATCCAAGACAATTCTTCCAAGGTGGCCCAGGGAAGCCAAAAGGTAAGACACCGCTGCATTCTGAACAAAAATGAACTGCAGAGAATAAGAAGTTAAGGACAGGAAGACATAACACTACGGCTATACATCTAACCTTTTAAAAAATAACCACTTAGCTATTTTTGTTATTATTAGTAACATCCAATAATTGAGCGATTGCTATGATTCAAAGTTAACTACTACAATATATACAAGGGCTGTAAGGAAAAACTCCAGACATTGTCAATATAATGAGAATGGTTCCATGGCTGGATACTTTCCAGACAGCCCTTGTATAATGTTACTTAGTGCTCCTGGCTCACAAGGATTTTCCCATTTTACAGATAAGGGGACAGCTGCGAATGGACAGGAAATGGCAGATAAGATGTGGTTACCAAAGCCCCTGCTCCTAACTAACTGCTTTGTGTGCTAGGTACACGGGTGGGATTCTTAACCTCTTGACCACTTCAGGCTGTTCCTTTCTAAGGCAAGCAGTCAAATGAGGCAGCCCAGACCCCACCAGGAACGGGAAGGAGGACAAAGAGCCTCAGGAAACCTGATTCTCCTTCGCGGACAGAGCTGACTATAGGGAGAAAGGAAATGTTTCTCTGGGCGTATTTTGAGGGTGTGGGGAGCATAGGCCGACACCTTACGACAAATACAACTACACAATAGATTCCCTAACTCTATTTGGAGTTAAAATTGGTTCCTCTCATGGGGGTTGATAAATGAGTACAAATGCAACATGGTCTGGAACATCCAAAGAAAAGATCAAGTTTATGGCAGGCCTCTCCTGCCTGAGGAGGTAGCAGCAGGGGAAGATACGAAGTAGGGGATAGAAAGTCCGTGACTCAGAAATTCCTTGTTTACTTAGCTCCTAAACAGACTGCTAACTGGATCCAGGTGTGTGCTCTGGTTTTGTTTTAGAGCCTTTTGGCCACAGGCAGGGAAGGGAAGGAAAGGCGTCAACCGTATCTGTAGACAGAGTAGGTGGCAGCACCAGAATCGGTGGAGGTGTTACCAGAGGAGTGGCCGTCCTCACCAGCTGGCCCCAGCAACTGTGGAGGGCCTTTGGTGGGTCTGCAGCTATAGTCTCTTTGCTGACCCAGGGCACCAGCTTTTGCCTTGAAAGAAGATTCAGTGTAAGAAGTTAGAGAGTGAAAGGACCAAAATGGGGGGCACCACTGAGTAACGGAGGACCAGTAGGGAGAGAACATGTGTGAACCTCCTTGAAAACTTCCAGAACTGTCTGGAAAGAATTAAGGTGGTGGCAATCCTCCCACCCAGAGCGGGCAGGGGAAGAGTCAGGTGCCGATGGTGTTTGATGGCCATCCCTGTGGTTCTGTGTGACTCCCCATAGCAGGACAATCGCCAAACTATTTTGGAAATTTTATGTTCTACAATTCAAAGGCTTCAAAACTTCAGGGTTTCACTTCTTTCTAAAATCCCACAAATTATTCATTGTACGTGCCCGTGCCTAACACAGCTCCCCTTAATGGTAATTTTACAAGAGCTCGAGTCTAACACTGATGGCCAGTCTATTTCCCAGACAAAAGGTATCATGAAGAAACCAGAAGAAAGAATATATTGGACAACAGCAGAAGTTTTTGAAACACCAATTTCTTTATGAAAAAAATCCAATTATTTTTTTGATCAAAAATTCAAAATAGGGGATGCCGGGATAGCACAGCATTGAGTGCTTGTATTGCAACTGTGAGGTCCAGGATTTATTCCCCAGCCCTGGCCCATGTGAACCCATATGCTGAACTGAGGCCCAACTGGTAACCACCAGGATGGCTCTGCAACGAAGGTTCTTGCCTCCCATGTGGGAGTTCCCCAGTTTGGTTCCCACCCTGTGCAGCCCCACGTCCACCTGTGTAGAATGTAACTATGTCACAACTAATGATGTACAACTATGAAAACGTCTCTGGGCCCTCCCCTCTTCTCTCTCTCTCTTTCTCACCTTTTTGCAAACAATAAAGTAAATCATTTTTAAGAATTCAAAATAAGGGAAGCTGGGATGGCTCAGCAGGTTAAGCACTCACTTTGCAACCCTGGGGACCGAGGATTGAATCCTGGCCCTGACCCTTGTGGACCCATATGTTGAACTGGGGTGTACTTCTGAGGCAGGAGGCCCCCAATTCAGTTCTTGCTGGAGTGAGCTTCCCATGTGGGAAGCCCCTGGCTCGGCTCCTGGCTAGAGGACATGTGTCTCCCATGCAGGAGGCCCCTAGCCCAGTTCCCACCCTGTGCAGCCCTGCACACCTGTGTGGAACAAAACCATGTCAAAAGCTGATGACATTCAACTATGGAGACTGTCTGGTTCCTCCCCCCTTCTCTCTGTCTCTCTCTGTCTCTGTCAAAAACAATAAAATAAATCTTTTTTAAACATTTTAAATAAATTTCTGCATTATGTGGTTAAAGAAACAAATTCTTGCTATAATCTCTTAGATTTTGACATTCTAATAAGTAGACTTTTAAAAACAAATCAGGATAGAGTCTCCTCTGAGACTAGAGTTCCTCAAAGTCAGAGATCCTGACCGTAGTACCAAACACTGGAGGTCCTCAAGAAACATCTGCTGAGTTTAACTCAGTGCAACATTCTCCCAAAACACCAAGAGCAGCCACTAAATGCATTAACTAATATAATGTTTAAATCCAAATTTTATTTTCACCACATTAAAGGGAAAAAAAGCCTAACCTTACTCATCAATATGCCTGTTTTCATAAAGCCTTTGCCCACAGTCTGTAAGTTGTCCTAATACTAAGACCAAATGCCAAAAAGCAAATTTTTTTTCCTTGAGAAAATCTGGAAGAGGTAATTATACTAAAACATACTACTCAGAAGGATCTGTTACACTGTTTTTGCTGTGGAAGTGGCATAATTAGGCCTCTTCAAACCAGTATCCCGAGAAAAGAATGAGAACCAGAAATGAAGTTCGCACTGCTGCGGCCTCTTCACTTTGTTTTTCCTAAATGAGTTATTCCTTGTGGAAATGAGGCTTGAGTCTAAAAGCACATTTATCAGGATGTGAGGGTCTCCCCGCAACTGAAAAGGTCCCTGATCACTTCACACACACCTCACCCTTCAAACTAACCTGCTTGAGTTTAATTTGCCGGACAATACATTATTATACTTTACCTTGAAGTATCAGGTTGGCTTTAAGTCTTTAGTGCATACGTGCTGTGCATACGTGCTATGCATATAGTGCAGAGTTAGAGGTTATAGAGGTAGGAAAAAAAGCCAAATTAGGACCCTGGCCCTCTAAATTGGGCTTATAAGCTAGGTGAAGAAAACACAGTGAATACAGACCAATAGAGATAATATTTGTTCCTCAGACACTTCCTGAACACTTACTTCGAGCTATGCCCTATCTGTGCTAGGGATAACCAAGGCTGACTTGGTTCCATTTTGTTCAATGCAATGCTTATTATTCATTTGGCATATATGTATTCAATGCCTTTGTATTAGACCACTGCTTTTCAAACCTTACTGTGTATGTAAATCGCCTGGGGTTTCTTATTCCAAAGGTAGGGCCTGAGATTTCTGCATTTCCTGCAAGCTCCAGAGGAATGCCCATTCTGCTGGTCTGTGAACCACTCTTTGAGTAGTCAGGGACTATAGCATTGGTAATCACTATAGCATTATCACTAAAATGGGAATCTTTTGTTATATAGAGGCTAATATTACAGCCATGACCCCTGCCCTAATGAAGTTGATATTAAACAAGGAGTCACAATGAAGTACAATGTTAAGGGTTGTTCAAAGTCGTTTTGGGAGTGTTTTGTGAGAGAACCTGACTTCACCTAGGAATCAAAAAACAAGATTTCCTGAGGAAGTGTTTAACGTAATAGGAATTTGCAAACAGTAAGAGGGGAAGAATATTTCAGGCAGAGGGAACAGCACGTTTGAAGGTCTGGAGATGAAAGAAAGCTTAATTATTCAATAAATGCCTTCTGAGTTTTACCATTTCCAGGTTCTATACTAGGTATAAGATCCTATCCTAGAGGCAAGAACAGTGGGAAAGACAGACAAAGGATTAGATGACTTCAAAATATGGCAAGAGTTCTAATACTGGTAAGCAAAGGGTGCCAGAGAAGTACTGAAGAAGATTACCTAACCAAGCCCAGGAGAGAGGACATTTGAACTGAGCTTTGACATTTGAGTGGGAATAGGAAAGAGAAAAAAATGTGGCGATGTGGGAGAGCTGGTCCTCAGCAAGTTGTACCATATGATCCTGATTTTAATACACTACAATTGTCTGGGAACAGTGCTTGGCACATAGTAGGCACTCATTAAATGTGCTGTATGGATGAAAATATAATTGCTGAGTTAGTAATAGACTCAGGACATCCTAGACATAATTGGGTACTAAATTGAGTGTTAGAACTACAAGTACCCCAGGAGTTCAGGGCACACAGAATTTTAGAAGAGTATGAACAAGCACTGGGCTTGAAGAAGGGGTAGAATCTGTGGGATGTAGGGGACATCAGTAGACATTCATCCTGAGAAGCAGAAACTGCCAATGTCACAGCTAAGAGTGAAGGGTAAAGAAAACAGTAATGAGCACAAAGTAGGGTTTCTTAAGCCAGGGTCCAGGGAGCTTCTGAGGCATCTATGAAGCTCTCTAGATTATATGAAAAAATCCTAGGTGACTGTATATAAGGCTATTTTTCTAGGGAAGGGACTAGAACTTTCATCAGATGGTCAAAGGAATCCAGTCACCCAGACTAGGTTAAAGCTCTGTAGGTAGCCTATGATTCACTTACTGTTTACAGATAATTAATTGCCAATGGAACTTCAACACAGAAAACCTTAAGTCTGAGTAAGCTGGACTAGTTTCAACCCTTTAAGTGGCATTATAGAATTTCCTTGCTGCTATTTATCAATCCAGACCAGTCCACGTAGTCAGGGTATCCTTAGCAGCCAATTGAGATGCTTCTTTCCAAAGGCTATTTATATGCACCATAGTCCCTCCTCCTAATGAGTTTCCAGTGGGGACAGTGCCCTCTTGTTAGATTGTCAATTGTTTACACTTCTCTGATCTTTTCTCCCAGTTTCCATTGAGCAGCGGTTGCCCCAGCCACCTGAGCTCCAAACAGGCCATTAATTGGAACCGATTAAATAAATGTACTGGAGAAGGAAGCTGTATGTTTATGGACTGCAGAACTTTCATGGGCATGCATAATGGACCAGGCACTTTTCCACCCACCTGCTTATGCTCCCACAGTGAACACAAAATTTACATATCTGGAAGAAAACAGTATTTTCTGAAACATTAATAATCAATGCAGGAAATTAGACTGTTATGGGTAAACATCTCCATGGCTTAACTTTGCACCATCCTATTTTGGTTAAAAATATCTACAGCGTTCCTCCTTACCATCTTCCTTCTAAAATACACTGGTGTCAATTGGAAAGGCCCTTCTTCAATCAATAATTAGGGTTTTGTAAAATAGCAATGAGCAAGGCCCCTATTTGAGGGTACAAGCAAAGTTCGAAGTTCTTAGAATACAATAACTTTAGAGCGGAGACCTTAGCAACCAGGTTGTACTAATAAAAAATATAATGTTCAGAATGAGGGAAGCGATACTTTCTGTCTCCTCAGGGCTAGATGTACCACATAAGAGGTGTTGTTGTTTTTTAATATATTTTTATTTATTTATTTATTTTTGACAGAGAGAGAGAGAGAGAGAGAGAGAGAGAGAGAGAGAGAGAGAGAGAGAGAGAGAGAGAGAGAGAGAGAGAGAGAGAGAGAGAGAGATACAGAGACAGAGAGAGAACTGCATTGGGGAAGCTCCCAGTTCAGCATATGGTTTCGCACGGGCTGGGGCAGGGATTCGATCCTCAGTCCCCAGCGCTGCAAAGTGAGTGCTTAACCCACTGAGCCATCCCGGCTTCCCCAAGAGGTTTTTTTAATTCAGTACTTAATGCTATATTATAAGAGGAATAATGGCAGGCACAGGAAGCTGATGAGTGCTCTTGAAGCAAAGGCACATGGCAGTAGCTAACATCTGTGGAGTCCTTATTAAGGGCTGGCACTGTGCTTGGCATTCTACATTTAACTTTCACAGCCACCCTATGAGGGCACTACAGTGATCCCTTGTTTTTCGCGGTTAATGGGGACCAGAACCTTCCGCGAAAGCTGAAAAACCGCGAAGTAGGATTTGCCCCTAGGAATTTTCGTGTATGCGGGTACAAGAATGTTTTAAATATGTAAACAGTATTCATACTTTACTCATTGAAGACAAAAATGACAACAGTATACGTATTTACTTAAACGTGTCAGT
>PVKE010010798.1:0-41683 GCA_004027555.1 Craseonycteris thonglongyai
CTGGCTCCCCACACCCCATCCCAGCAAGCACATGGACTCATACGTGCTGAGCCCATGAGCATTTCTGCCCTCCTTTCTCTGCTCCTGCCAGCCCATCGGTGTGACTGTTAGTGAGGGAGGACCGAGGAGGCCCTGCCAGGCAGCTGCAAACAGCCCACACACCCTCAAGGCCCCGGCACGTCTGGGATGCTGGTCCTGGTGGGGGCATTGCACTCCCACAGGTACCTGTGGCATCCTCATGCCAGACCAGTCTTAATGGGCAGGACTCCTTCTCCACTGCTGCTACCTCTGATTCTACCCAAAGGACGCCCCACATCAGGGCATCCTGGTCATGCTTGTTGTACCCCAGCCTGCAACTCAGCTCTGGGAAGTTCTGGGGGTTGGGGAGGAGGGAAGGGGGCAGGGGCAGGACAAGGCTGGGCATGGCATGGGCACAGGGCAAATGCACAGGCGTGGGGTACCTTGATGAACACTGGAGGCAGGGAGTACATTCACAGGGGCATATGTACCACCATCCTAGGAACCCCTATTCTTACCCTCATTGACTCACATTTTTAACCTGCCCTTTGCCCCATGAATGAGATGCCAGCCCTGCCCTCAAGCAACCCTCAAACTTGGCGGCATGGAGAGAATGCAGTCGGTGTGTGGCAAAAACCTGCTAATTCATGCACTCAGGGTGTGATACCTAGGAGAGCTGAGGGGTCAGGGAAGGCTCCTTGGAGGAGGCGGTGCTTGAGCACAGTTAGTAGACATCTGCTAGATGAGCAAAGGAAGGAAGGCAGTCTGGGCGGAGCGAACAGCTCCACGAAGACCAGGGCCATGGAAGTTCCTGCCGCCTTCAGTGGCTTGTTCCCTGCCCCCTGCAGCGGCAGCATGACACGTGGGGTGCATGCAGATGGGAGAGGTGTAGGAGCCACATCGGAAGACTAAACACCACGCAGCAGATCCTGGGCTTTTGAAAAAATATATGAATTCAATTGTCAACGAGTTAGAAGGGAAGGTGTCCTAGGAGGGACACAGTGTGAACAAAGGCACAGAGGGTTGGAGCAATTGCACTGAGACAAAGGGTTGGTCAGACAGGCTTACAGACCCTCGTGGGGAAGGGATAACACACTATTCTCCAGGGTCCGGGGGACCCTCCCAAGCTCAGGAAAAATCACACAGCATCTGAGGAGGTGTGTGTCTGCCTCAGATGTTGACTGTCCCAGCTCAGCCCTGAGAGGAACAAAGGGACAGGCTGGGTGCCCAGGGGCAGCCCACTCTTCAGCTCACTTTGGGGTGAACTTGACATGAGGCCATTGCAGGAGAGCAAGGGGTGTGGCTTGTGGCCCATTTACTCCCCAGATGGGATTTCCTTCTGGTTTTGATGCATGGGAAAGGCACATTTGTAAGTAGGAGGCAAAACCCAGCTGTGGGCAGCTCACCTTGTACCAGCAGCTAGGCCTTCAAGGGAGAGGTGCCGAGGGAGCTTGCCCCAGGCCAGCTGTTGTCACTGGGTCCCGTCCTCACGTCTGGGTGGCCACTTCTGGCCTGGCTTCCACCCCATCCTGCCACTTCTGCCTCCAGCTTCAATGACCCTCCTCTGTGACGTTCCACTAACCTGCTCCTCAGCAGCTCCCCAACGCTTCTCCCAGCAGCAGCCGAAGCGTTAGGGAGAGTCTTACTCCAGTGCACATCTGACCCTGTGACCTTCCTTCTTAAGAACCTTCTGCAGCCCCCGCTGTTCCCAGGGTGGAGCCCAGATGCCTCAGCCTGTCATTTGAGCCCCCACGCTCTGGCCTCTAATCTCCCTTTGGGCTCCTCACTCACTAGCGCCCACCTCATACCTGCTCTGTGCACCCCTCACTCAGCCACAGAGGCGCCTCCACAAGCAAGCTGGGCCCTGCCCAGGTGCCCTGGGCCTGCCTCCCCTTGGCCCCTCTCTTATTTGATGTCGTGGTCATTGCTCAGGGTTCAGCTGGGCCAGGCACCGGATGAAACAAATGCATCCCTATTGGCATGACAGATGGCTATCCCTGCAAGCTCATACAGTGTCCCCTCCTTTGAAACACCTCGCCTTCCCCAGGCTGGGTTCCATGCCCCTCTGTGCTACCACAGTCTCCGTGTTTATTATGCTTTGTTCTGATGACGTAGATGTGTCCCTCCTCCTGGGCTCTGCGCTCCAAGGGTAGGACCCATGCCTGGGTTCTCTCTCTCCATCTTGACCTAACCCAGCACAGGGCTGGAGCTGGTCTGTCCACCTGAACAGTCCTTACCCAAAATGACCACATGTGCTGAACTGTCCGCGACGGGGACACTGACCTGTCAGAGCTGAGGAAATAAGTCAGGTGGGCCACCAGGCCTGAACCTGCCCAGTCCCTTCCAGGCTCCCACCCATACACTCACTAACAGATAAGGTATCTTTAACGTTGGGAGGTAGGGGTGAAAAGGAACCCAGTGCCCAGCTCAGAAAAGAAGGGAGTCATGTCTTCAAAATGTGGACGCAGACGGGAGCTGTCAGATTCTTCCTCCCACTGCAGGTAAGCCCAGAGAAAAGCTGGGAGGAGCCTTCGTGGCAGTGCTGGCCCCAGAGACACTGCCGACCAGGGACGTGGGGTCACGTGGGTTCTGATCTGGTTGGCGGTTCAGCCCTGGCCTTGGGAATGAAACCAGTAGCTCAAGAGAGGGAATTGGCTGCCTCTGTTCTCATCCTCCTCAAGGGTCACCTCCCCCGACCCACCTGCCTCAGGACGGCAGGTGGTAGCAGAACCACTTGGGCTTTCGCATGGCCTGCATCTCATGTCTTCCTTGTCACAGCCCTGTGGTCACCACAGGAAGCTTCCATCTCTGAGGTGGGGACGTTGAGGCTACAGACTTCATGGGTTGTTCTGTGGTTAAACACCCAGCACCAGTTCTGGCCGGACAGGGAAGCTGTGGCTCAGTGTTGGGTCTCCCTTCCCCCACAGCACACACCACAGGAACACGCGCGGGACAGTGGGGGAAGCAGGAAGGAGCCGCCAGCCAGCCACACTAGGGGGTGGGGTTGGGCTGCCGCCCCCAGGCAGCATTGGAGCTGGACTTTGAAGGCTGAGGGAGGATGGGATGGATGGTCAGGAGAGAGAACATGAGAATGGGGTGGGAGTCAGGAGGGGCAGGGAGGTATGGAGGGTTCCCATGCCAGGCCACAGGGCTTTAAGCACAGAGCAGCAGGGTCTTGTTTCGACGTCAGACTTCCTCTGGACAGCGTTGTGGATAATAGGGAGGACAGTTAGATGTTAAAGATTTCTTTTATTGTTTTCTTTTTGACAGACAGAAAGAGACAAGGGTACGCCAGGCGGGAACCAGGTTGGGGGGCCTCCTGCATGGGAGGTGTGGCCCCGTGAGCCAGGGGCCTCCCACATGAGAGGCAGTCCCTCACAGGAACCTAACTGGGGGCCACACCCCAGTTCAGCATGTGGGTCCTCATGGGCCGGGGCCAGATTTGATCCTCGGACTCTGGGGCTGCAAGACGAGCAAGCGTTCAACCCGCTAAGCCATCCCCGCTTCCCCCAGTTAGACATTAGAAGACTGCAGGGAGAGAGGTTGGAGGTGGGCAGAGGCTGCTGGGATCAGGGCAACCTGGGGCCACAGAAGGAGGGTGCTGTGTTTGTTGCTCTGTCCACCCCCACCTCTGACCAGAAACATCACGTGTTTGTGCCATGCCCACTGCATGCTCACTGCCCAGCACGGGGCCTGTTATGTGGTAGGCAATGGATGGCTAAACAGTCAAATGATTAATAAGATACTATGCTCCAGATGGGCAGAGCCTTTTGACAGCCATTGTCCTACCCCTTGGGGCCCTCAAATCAGCCCTGAGTGGTGGCTACACAGTCTCAAATTTGTCGGCAAGGCAATAAGGCACAGGGTGGTCAGGAGCTGTCAAAGCCAGGGCTACCTGTGCTACAACGTGTGTCTGCCATCTGTCCATTCAGGTCTGTGCTGCTGTCAGAGCAGCCATTGTTTCCAGATGACACTGGGGAAGGGATCCTTCCAGATCCACAGACGGAAAGACCACTCTCTTCTCCAGCCCTAGTGGCCAGTTCTAAGTCAGGGGTGCATCTTTTTGTGGACCTGTCAGGGCCTTGAGCACTTCATGGGGAGCCGAACCGGGTCACCTGGAGACCTCGAGCCGGACAGGGTCCTGGGGGGACGGGGAGGATGTTGGGTGCACGTCCAGGCAGGATCGTGTGTCTGCGGGGGCTGCAGAGCACTGCTCATGAGACTCTCCTGCAGTTTGAAGGCTGCAGCAAGGCCTTCTCGCGGCTGGAGAACCTGAAGATTCACCTGCGGAGCCACACAGGTGAGAAGCCGTACCTGTGCCAGCACCCCGGCTGTCAGAAGGCCTTCAGCAACTCCAGTGACCGCGCCAAGCACCAGCGCACCCACCTGGACACGGTAGGCCTGCGGGTGGAGGCCGGGGTGGGGGCGGGGGTGTGCGTACTCCCCCACATGATGCAGGGCAGGAGCCAGGGTCCGTGCGGACACCCCGCCTTCATCCTTGAGCCCTGCGGACATTGGAAGCAGGATGGTTGTTTGAGGGGAGAGAGAAGTTCTGTCATTATAGGATAGTTAGTGGTATCCCTGGCTTCGGTCCACTAGGTCGTGATTTCCCGTCTCCCAGTTGTGACAACCACAGATTTCTCTGGTTATTGCCAAATGTCCTGGGTAGTAAAGTTTCCCCCCAGTTGAGAACCACCACTCTAGCCTGTGGGTGCCAGCCATGCATATCCCCGGGGGGGGGGGGCTTGCCATCCCGAGTCCTCTCCCCAGGCCTGAGTGGTCAGCCACCCCCAGAGAAGGCTCTCCCTGACCTCCCACCCCCACCATGGAGACAGCCCAGAGGCTCTTGAAGGTCATTCTTTAGCCCTTGCACCTGGTTGGTGAGGAAGTGAGGTGAGGAGAGCCTAAGACTCCAGGCTCCCAGAAGAGTGACCTGGTCCCAAGTGCCTGTATGTCACCTCCTTTCCCTTGTTTGTGCCAGACGGTGAGATAACCAGTGGCTTTCACAGGGTCGGTCCAAGCATTCTCCCTGTGAGTACAGACGTCAGCGGTTAACAGAGCATTTCCTAAGACATGGTCTTCCATGATTTCACACTGACCCTGCCAGTCAGGGGGGTCACTAACCCATTTGACAGATGGGGGGCGGGGGCTCTGGTTCAGTGCCTGCTCAGCTAGAAGGTGGCAGAACTGCCTCAGGCCTGGCCTCACTGTAGTCTCACAGGGCCCATGTGAGGAGCACACGTGGCCAGGGACCCCAGCTCTCACAAGCAGGAGACAGGCCTTCAGCCAGAGTCCACTCTGGGCCCCTGGCCTACCTATGTCTCCTCTCTTCATGGACATGTTTAGGGAACTGTGCTGGTGGGAGGTTGGGAGACCCAAGTGGCTATCCAGCCCAGCCTGTCTATACGCAGACATACAAATAAAGAAACAGAGGCCCAGGAGGGTGACTGACCCCTCCAAGGTATGCTGGAGGCCACAGAACAACAGATCAGAGCTGGAGGACTTCTGGCCCAAACTCTTTGTTTTATTGCTGGGAAATACAAGACCCCAAAGATTGGGGGATGGCAGAAAATAGTAGGGAAGTCATGTTTTGGGTCTAGGCCAGGCCCTGGGCAGAATGTTCTAGACACCCTCCCCCCTAACCTCCATATCACACACACCCTCCCCCAGTTTAATCCTAGTGACAACCCACAGCGTAGGGGCCATTATCCCCATTTTGCAAATAAAGAATCTGAGACTCTGAGAAATGAAGTCATTGGCTGTCTCCCAGTTGGTAAGTGGCAAAGCTGGGAAGAAACCCCGGGCCTGTGTGACTCCAAGTCCAGTGTCCTTGCTGTGAAAGCAGGTATTCAGCCACACTGGAGAGGTGGCACTGAGCAGAGGAGATGAGGGTAGGAAGGAATGGCTTCATCCCCAACCTGAACCCGGCACCCCTCCCCAGCTCTTTCCCTCTCAGACTTCACTTTTGTAGGCTGCCTTGAGGTCATGAAGTGAGGAGGTATGTTCACAAAACCTCCGTCCAGCTCGCACACCCAGCTCTTGGGGCCCCCAGACCTGAGAGGCACAGATTGTGCCCGGGAACCCTGATTACACCCCCCAGAAACCACAAAGCAGCACCAACAGCACCAGGCCTCTCTGCACCTCCTTCATCCAGGCCTGGGCAAAGCACCTCCAGGCGTTCTCCTCCCTCCTAACTGCATTTCCTGGACCTAGCCCCAAAGCAACTGGCCTCTGGCCCCTACTTGGTGTGTGAGCAGGGCTCTGAGCGCTGGGTCAGGTCAGGCCCAGAATGGGCCTGCAGGGTCACCTCAGGCCTTCATTGACCCAGAAGGTCCCAGTGAAGCCAGGGAGGTACAGCCCCCAAGCCGGGCCCCTGCCTGCATCCATCTGAGTGGCCAGGGTGCTTTCTCAGCGCCCACAGCTCAGAGGTCCAGCGGGTCAACCCCATGCAGGCCATGCAGACCCATGTCCCTGGCTCCCCTCCGGCACCAGAGAACATGGGATTCTGTCCATGGGCAGGAAGGCGGTGGAACAGACTGGAGGGGACCAGCCTGGGTCCTAATCCTGGCCTTCTTCCTGGCCCCAGAGGTCCGAGGAATGAATGCCACCTAGCCTCTCTGGGCCTTACTTTCCTCAAATACCTACCTCACAAGAGAGAGATGCGAGTCAGTGGAGATGACAGATGTATAGGCCTAACCCACGGTCTGTACAGCAAATATGAGTCCCTCCTTTCCCGTCCGCTGATGGGATGCTGACCAAGTCCTGCCATGTCCCAGGCACTCCATGTGGGGTCTCAGTGCCAGCTGCCACAGGCTCCCTGAATAAGCCGCTGTCCTGCTCTGGCCTCATTTCCCCCAACGGTAAGATGGAGGTTATGATCTCTTCTTTGCCCACGTCACTGGACCGTTCCACCGCAGGCTAGAGGAGGTACCCTAGTGGGGTGTCAGGGGCACATCTTCCTCACTTTGAGATCTGGGGCAGAGCATCACCCTGCGTTTCCTCATCTGCAAAGTGGGATGCTTCTCACAGGGGTGAGTGTGAGGCTGAGGGGCGGCCATGGACAGCAGGTGCCTGCGCAGAGGGGGAGCTCGGCCCATGAGCTCTGTTCTTGACACAGGTCTGGATGGCTTTGTGAGCCACAGGGCCCCCTCCTCACAGCACAACCCTGAGGGCCTTGTCATCAGGAAGGCTCTGGAGCCCGTGCAGTGACTCCAGGTCTGGGACTTGGCTGCTGCTGGGGACAGTCACAGGGTTTCCTGAAGGCTCATGGGGGGAGGTAGGCCAGAGGAATGTTCTGCACACGTCAGGCCCTGGAAAAACAAACACAGATGGGCCTGGTGCCCTCTCTCCCGGCGACTGTGCCTGCACACAAGGAGCTCTGTTTGTTTGCTTTTTGACAAAAGCGTGTGGATTTGTATCAGTATTACCAAGGGACAGGGCCTGGGGCAGGGCAGAGCCTGAGAGAGAGGGAGAGAGAGAGACAATTGGGATGGGGGTCAGGCCCATGAGAGAGAGGGGTGTGTGTCTATATCTGTACATATATTGGATTGGGGGTCAAACCTGTTGGAGAAGGGTGTGTGTTTGTGTATGAGACTGCATGTGTGTGTGACTATGTGTGTGACTGCATGCATGTGTGTGTGACTGTGTGTGTGACTGCATGCATGTGCATGTCACTGTGTGTGTGACTGCATGTGTGTGGCTACATGCATGTGTGTGACTGCATGTGTGTGTGGCTGTGTGTGTATGTGTGACTGCGTGTGTGGATGTGTTCATATGTTGGGGTGGGGGTCAGGCCTGGGGCAGAGGGGCCATATGCATCTGTGTGTCTGCGTGTGCATGTATGTCTGTGTCTCTGTGTGGCTGGTGGGGCAGTCTGAGACGTGCCATCCACCTTCCCACCCCCTAACTTCCTTTCAACACAGCAAGCCTCTCACTGCTCTGTCTGTCTCTTTTTGCTCTCCTCCGTTTCTTTAACCCGACAACTCTCCGTGGCAGCACCAAGGTACAGTCATCTCTTTCTGCTTCACTTTCCCCACAAGATTCCTGGGTCTGAGGTCGGCCAGCCTCACCTTCATCCACAGGGCAGAGTTACCTTGAGTTCTGGGGAGCAGTTGCATGGGGGTATATCTGACAGGGACACAGCAATCCCTGGTACTTAATTCGAGAGGTATCACCTCCTCCAAACATTCTTCTGTCCCCTATAGTCACCGGAGGCCTGAGGGCCTTGAGAAATCAGAACTACCAGATGTTTTCCAAAAGGGAAGCCTTAGGGATTTCAAGCCCCAGGTGCAACTGGGGAGTCCCCAAGCAGGGCACAGTGGAAGCCACCATGGGAGAGCTCAGAATCCAGGTACAGCCATGGAACTCCTGCCTTGGGCCAGTCCCTGGGACCTGAGAGGAATCAAAGGACACACCCCTGAGCAAAGACTCAGTACCTGGAGGAGATGAGCCCTGGACAGACCCAGCAGCACAGAGTAGACAGTGCTGCCGATGGAAAGCTCGTGGGGTAGAGGTGGGAGGAAGATTCGAGAAGGTCTTTGAGAAGAGGTGACGAGGATTGGAGGTAGGGATGGGGTGGGGGGAAGGCCTAGTAAGCAGGACCCATGTCACAAAGGGCCTTTGGTGGCCAGTGATGGGCTGCTTCCCAGGGCACCAGGGAGCCATGAGGGTTAGGAGGTGGGGCGTGGCCAGTGCTGTGAGAAAGGATTCTCTGGCTGTGAGTGTGAGGGAGACTGGAGGTGCAGAGAGCAGGGTGGGACCCGGGGAGGAACTAGGGAAGGTGGTAGGCATGGATTTACTCTAGGTGAGCAGCAGGGGCCCCGGGGGGCAGGGACGCAAAGAACACAGGTCTCCCCTCCCCAGCCCTGAGTTTGAGACGCAGTTCCCTTCTGGCCTCCCGTGGTTGTCAGGGCAAGGACCAGCGAGCAGGCTGGGGACTCTGGTGCCAGGGCCAGGTGTGGTCAGCCACTCCCAGCCTGGGGTCCTGCTGTATGCCAGCCCTACTCCATGTTCCTGCTCCCTGTGCCCATGCTGTCCCTCTCTGCCCCCTCTCCTCCTCTCCCAGGCAGCCGCCTCATCTCCCTCCTGTGCACTTGCTGCTTCTCCGCAGCTTGGGCTACAAAGCGTGTACTTTTCTCAGTCAGTGTCAGAGCGGGAACAGTCCTCAGTTGGCCCTATTTTGCATTCAGAGAGGGAAGGAGGCTTATCTGAGTTTCCAGCGTGAGGGCAGAATGGAGACACAAATCCCCTCCTTTGCTACCAGGCCAGGCACCTTCCCCGCACCCGTGGGCAGGACTGGCTGAGTCAGACCCCTCCTGGCCGGGGACATGGATGGGGGGTCGTGGTGTGAGTCTGCAGCCTGCCCCTGGCCCAGTCCTCCTCCTCCTGCAGGTCACACAGCAGGGCCTTGGGCCTTGCAGGTGGCCCCTCACTCACTCCACCTCTGCCCCTCTGGTGTTGCAGAAGCCATACGCCTGTCAGATCCCTGGCTGCTCCAAGCGCTACACAGACCCCAGCTCCCTCCGCAAGCACGTGAAAGCCCACTCGGCCAAAGAGCAGCAGGTGCGTAAGAAGGTAAGACAGCCCCCGTGCCAGGCCCGCCCCACAGATGCCTCCTGGCCTCCCAGCCCCCGGTCCAGCATCAAGCCAGGTGCCCGCGCCCCTGGAGTGCATTCCGTCTACCCCAGGATGCTGCTGTTCGTCATCCACCACCTGCCTCCCACCATCCCGGAGTGTACTCCCCCCATCTGCCCACTCACCATGGCTCGCTTAGTGCACACTTGAGGTCAGGCCCTGTGTAGGCGTTGGAGATGAACAACTGTAAAACCATGCTCCTCACCTCCAATGGGGACCTGGTGGGTGAGAGGCAGATAAGAGAGCGAGCTCAGTATAAAATAATGAAGACTGCAATAGAGGCATGCAGAGCATTGTCAGGGGCACAGACAAGGGGGCCTGAGCCCATCAGGGTGGGGACACCAGGAGTGGCGGAGCGGAGTAGGGTGCGCTCTGGAGCCAGGCCCACCCCGTCTGCCCTGTGGCTGTGGGCCCCTTTCTTACGGCCTTTGTTCTTCATGCTCCTCACCTGTCGGGGTGGGAATCAAGGACTTGCATGAAAGGATTATATGAAGGGTTTAGAATAGTACTCGGCCAAAGTCAAACCTCAGAACAGGAGGTAGTGTGCTTTGTCATTAAGTCTTGAAGGAGGATGTGTTGGGCAGATGAAGACAGTGAGCGGAGTGTACTCCAGAGAGCGACTGAAGCTTGAAACACTGTGTGTGAGCACCAGTGGGCTGCCCACCTGTCCCAGGGCTGAGCAGCAAGGGCAAGGAGCAAAGGCGGGGTGGGCGGGGTGGGCGGGGTGGGCATGACAGGCCCGAAGCCGGGCCAACAAGGTTAGGCTGTCCTGAGGACAGCAGGGGCCATCGAGGGGTCTTCAGTGCAGAAGAGACATGAAACCTGGGAAGATAGCTCTGGCGGCCACTTGGAGAATGGGTTGGGGACGGTTGGAGGGAAATCGGAGACAGGGAGCAGGAGAGAGCTGGTGGGGGCTGAGTTTGGGCAGAGCAGAAAGGGATGAGGAGGGGCTAGGTGGGAGGGTGGTGCTGGAGCACCAGTGTCAGACGCCACAGGGCGGGTGGGTGGTGGCCCCCTTCACCAGGACAGATCACCGAAGCAAGAAGCAGGTTTGCAAGAGAAAGCAGCAACTTCTGTCTGGGACAAGGTGTGAGCCAACGAGAGACCCAGCACAGTGGAGGGTCAGGACTACAACTTGGGGCAGAGCCTACCCCGAAGGCTTTAACCAGAGGCCCATGGGGCCTTGGGAGCGGGGGTACTTGAGTGTCAGGGAGGGTATGGGGGGAAGAGAAACACCTGAGGCCTCAATCCAGGGGCATCAGAAGGACAGAGGGGGGCGAGCCCATTATGTTGCTCAACAAGAGTTATGGAGCACCTACTGTCTTCTAAGCAGTGTTCTAAGCTGTGGATGCAGCCGTGAGTAAAGCAGAGAAAGGCCTAGAGGCTAGAGGAGGCAGACCGCGTTCATCCATGGGCTAGGGGTTTACAGCGATGGGACTCTGGAGCAAGCAGGCCTCAGTGGGAAAGGCGGTGGGAAGGGGCGAGGCTCAAAGCTGGTCTTCATCCTGCATTGGGAGCCACCGGAAGCAGCAGAGCAGAAAGGGGACCTGGAGGGTCAGAGTCGCCCGTGGAAACACCACATCCATATTCCCCCCGAGAAGGGAGGCCCGAGCCACGTGCTTCTCAGACTATAGGTCATGTAGTCCTCCCTAGAGCCCTAGGAAGTGGACACTGGTATTTTACCCCCATTTTAGAGATGTGGAAGCTGAGATCGAGGGCTTGCCGATTGGCCCAGAATTGTGCTGTACGGGAGTGATGGAGCCAGGGTCCCATCCCAGACCCGCCTGTCTCCTGGGCCTGACTTCTCTCCACTACACTCAGGTTGGAGGTCCTGAGTGGACAGGGAACAGCCCAGGCTCCATGCCAGGGAAGCTTCTGTCCCCAGCGGACTGGGGCCCGAGGACCAGAATCCTGCCCTGGTTTTCCCAGGCCCCATGCTTGGCTTGCACTGAGCCCCAGGGACCTGGGGCCGCTGAACTGCAAACTTCCCAACAATAAGCATCCATTAAGAACCATTGGAGATGATGTATCTTTCTGGGTAAAGCGACCCTTGTATTATGACAGCTCTTTGGCAGTCCTGCTGCTTTTCAGAAAGAATTAGAAATGCTTTTCTTCCTTAATTCCCCTCTCCCGCTGCTCCTAATCCCATCGACATTGCGGTCTGCAAAGTATGCCTTGGCCTTCTTTTGCCAGAAACTTAACTGACATGGAAAACAGCTGCTGGGTCAGACAGCTGAGAGCCTATCGGGAGGCTGGGCATTCCTTCCCCAAACCTGGGTGCTGGCCCTTCTGGCCTGGGAAGGTGGAAAAACCCTCAGGGCTGACTCTCAGCTGCTGTGTGACATGAAACCAGGCTCTCGCCTTCTCTGGGTCAGTTTTGTTCCAGCTACAATGGGGATTTGGACAAGTCACTCTTCAAGGCTCTAGTAGTGAGGCTTTGGGATTTCCCTGGGAGAAGGGGCCCTTCCCATCCAGATGCATGCCCCTCATCTCCTGATGTCCCCAGGGTTCCAACCAGCCCCTTCCTGTCTGGATCTGTCCCCACAGGGAGAGGTGAAGATGTTCTGAGGGTTGTTGGCCAAAGATTTGCCAGCCCATGCTTGCTCTTAGCCAAGCTCAGGTCCACATATCAAGCCAGTGTGTCCGCTGTCACGTGACCATGTGAGACTCAGCCAGCTAGAGTCAGCCAGCCCTTTCCATAACACATTCAGCAGGTGTGCTTGCACCATCTTCTCATGGCCCCTCAGAGCACCTTGGGGTAAGGGGTGAGTACTGGTGCTACAGACAGGGGAGGGAGAGCCAGAGAAGTTATTTGTCCAATGTCACGCATGGAGTAAGAGGCATTGAAGTGGGATTTGAACCAGGGTCTTTTGTTCCTGGCCCTGGACTGTTTCCATGGCATCTTATGCCAGGAGGGGAAAACAATGGTGGGGACAGGTAGTGGACAGTCAGGAAGAGACTGCGCACCAGCTGTGTTTTCCTTCTGCCACGTGAGTGTATGTCTGTGACAGCCATGAGAACCTGCCTCACAGACCTGCAGCTACCTGGGGGAGGCCCCAGTGTTTGCAGAGACCCTGCCTCCTGCAGGCTGCTCCCAGCCAGTGCCTGCATGTGGCAGGCCTTGCAGGGCTGCTGAGGCAGGACAGACAGGACCCCACTGGCTTCCAGCAGACTTGGGCTCCCTGAGGACCCCCTGGCTCCCTAGACTCCCAGCCTAGGAAGCTCCCATCAACCTCCTTTTCCTCCCTTCTTCTCTGGGGTCAGACTTGCGATTCTGTCTAATGGCTTTCCCAGTTCTCACACAGGCATTTCCCCTACCAAACTTCTTGCACATTCAATCTCATCTTAGCATTTGCTTTTCAGACCTGAACTAAGACAACTTTCACAATATACACAGTTAGCTCCATTTTACAGATGAGGAAACCAAGGTTCAGTGAGATAAAGGGTCTTGCCCTGGGTCCACTGTCCTTCCTGCTGTCTCCTAAGGTGAGGATTGCCGGTGGGCAGGTGGCCCCTTGCTAACACCCTCTCTCCCTCTGCTTGCTCCCCAGCTGCATATAGGCCCTGATACTGAGACCGACGTGCTGACCGAGTGTCTGGCTCTGCAGCAGCTTCATGCGTCCACACAGCTGGCTGCCAGCGAAGGGAAGGGTGGCCGTGGCCTGGGTCCAGAGCTGCTGCCAGGTACACATGCAGGGAGGCAGGGCCAGGCCCATAGCCACCCAGCCCTACAGGAAGACAATGAGGCTCTTCGGGCCACTGGGAGCCATAGAGGGCATGATTTGCTGCGGGACACCCACTCACTGGGCTTAATTGCCTCTCAGCTTATCTAACTGTGCATATAGTCCCTTCAACTTCCCTGTGGCTCCCCACTGCCCGTGGATGAAGCCCAGGCTCCTCCCAGCCTGGCCTTGGGGCCTCATGGGGCCCAGCCACTCCTGACAGCCTCCGGGCCCACCCTTGCCACATTGGACACAGTTCCCTGAACACCTTATGCTCCCTCTTGCTTCCAAACCACTGTACACACCTTGCCAGCCTCCTCTCCCCTTCTCTCCCCTAAGGCAGCTAGCTCCTTCACTTCCTTCAGGATCTGCCTTAAGGTCCAGGCCTGGGACTCAGCTTGAAGTCCCATGTACTCCCCACCATGACTCCTGGCCTCAGAGGAGAAAACCAAGGCTCTGAGAAGGTGGGCAACTTGGCCATAGTCACTTCCAGCTGGACACTCAGGGCCTCTGGTCCAGCTAAGGCTGCCTGCCTGTCCCTCCCCACAGCCACGAGCCATAGGGCAGGTCTCAGGCTGCAGCAGGAGTTCCTGGCTGTGTGGCTTAGGAACCCAGCCCAGATCAGGGCAGTGTGGCCTGTGCATTCCAGCTGACAAGGCTGTGTTCTTCCTTCACTTCCCCCAGAAGAAACTGCAGTATCAGAGCTGAAATCTCTTCCCACCCCCTCTGGGATTCCTTGAATTACTCCAACCATTTTCAACATATTTTATTTTCCAATTTTTCACTCTCTTCCTTCAGCATTGAAGTAGCAGCAGATTTCAAACTATGTCTAAGCACTCACTCAAACGAGCTTGGGGGGAAAAAGAGGTGTTTGTCCTTTTTCTGGATCGCCAGTCACAGGGCTCTGTGCTCACACAGGCCCACAGGGTGAGGACACCCCAGGAGGATGGGTCCACGGAAGAGGGACCCATCCTTCCTCCAGCCAGGGGCTGCTTTACACGTGATCACAGTTGCTTAAACAGCAGGGTGAGAGGGGACCCTATGGATGACCATGCCCAAGGCTTGTGTCTCAAGTGCCAGCTCCCGGCTGCTTGGAGCTCAGTGTTAAGGATTCTGAGGCTCCGCAGGAAAGAGCCCTGTGACTGATTAGCAGTGGCTGCCCTGGGGCACAGTTCCTACAGCCCCATCATTTTTATCCTGGGAGGACTCAGGAGGTCATCAGGAGGAGTCTGCAGCAGATCCAGGTTATAAGCCTTCTCTCCCAGATGCCAGTCCAGGGCTTGTCCCAGGCACAGGGGCCAGGGCCCAGCAACAACCAGCTCTTGAGCACTTGGGCCAGCCACTTACAAACCTTATGTCCTTCAAACCCCAGTGAGCCCATGCTGCCAATGAGAGACAGAGTCAACGAGGCGGCATCAGGGACAGGGCAGCACCGGGTAGCAGCACACCCGCCCAGGCCTGCTCTGACCATGACTCAGCGGTGTCTTCCTGCCTTGAGCCTCAGTTCCCTGTGCCCTCCACCCCAAGACCTACTGGGACAACAGATGCAACTGTGGATGTGATCACTTCTATAAACCTAGGCGACTGATAATTTTATCATTATTACGATTGTTGCTCATGGTGAATGGGAAGAGTAACTGTTTACTCATCCATCTCATAATAACACAACAGCCAACATTTTGTGACTATATATAAGAGCTGTTCTAGGGATGACATGTGTGTTAACTAACATCATCCTCATAAAGTACATGCTAGTTTGAGCATGCGCTTTCTTTGCCACATGGGGAAACTGAGGCCCTCAGAGGTCAACTCACTTTTTGCTGAGGTTCCACAGCCAGTAAATGGCAGAGACTGGATCTGAATCCAGGCGGTCTGGCTGCAGGCAGTGCCCCTGTCCAAATCATCTGCCACCTCCCGCCCCTAAGACTACGCCTCTCCAAACTGAGCACCTACTGTGGGTCAGCCCCGTCCTCCAGCGCTTCCAGCACAGCGGGTGGGGAAGGGCCAGCCAGGCAAACCCAGGAGTCCTGGGTCTCTCCGGGGCTTCGGCCGCCAGGTCCGCTGCGGGCCGCTCGGCAGATGCTGGAGGCACAGTTGGGAACAGATGTGAGGGCCAGAGGTTAAGTGCTCATGGCTGATGATTGATGACACTGATTTACAGCCTGAAGTAGTGCGTTTTGGGGAGAGGCCAGGCAGGCCCCATGGCGTCCCTACCCTCACGCTGCAGTGATCCCCTCATCTCCATGCACTATCTTTTCGCATGTTCATCATGCCTCGTTCACACACTCAGGCGCCCACCATGGGTGCGTCCTTAGGCGCGGTACAGGGAGGGACCTGGACTAGGGCAGGACAAAGGCAGGAGAAAGCGGGGACAGAGTTGAGATGTGTTAATACAGAGGAGTCCTGAACAGAAGGGTGAAGGTGAGGGAGGAGCTGGTGAGGCCGTCATTGAATTTCCATTGTTGAACCGTAGGCAGCTCCTGTGAGCTGGTCTCTCGTCTCGGGAAGGACCAGCTCTCTTCAGAGGAAACCCTCGGGAGCTTCCCTGGCAGGCCTCCTTTAGCAGACCTGGGGTAACGCGACGGGCTGTGAGGTGTGCAAAGCATGAGGTCAGCGTGGCTGAGGGAGAAGAGCGGGGTTGATCGGGATTCTAGGCCTTCCATTGGTTCAAGGTGGCAGGTGAAGTAGTGCTAGCAAGCGTGAGCAGCGCTGAGCCAGCTCCACAGAAACCCCCTCCACTGCCTCCCTGACCAGGCTGGGGGCGCCTGTGGCCATGGGAGGCCGGGCGGATGGACGGGTGGCACATGCCGTGGGAATGGAGGTCCCTGAGGCAGGGACGGGGTAAGAGCTGAGCTGAGGGCAGAGGGCCCTCAGGAACCCATTCGGCGCCACCCCGCAGGGAAGCCGGACCCAGAGGCCCACAGCCAGATGTCCGTAGCCTGCTCTGGAGCCCTCAGCCATGTCCTGGGCCCGGCTTATATGGGCTTGCTCTTGGCATCACTGGGGAGGCCTGATTGGAGGTGTGACTTTCGACAAACCACTGAAGTTAGGATTTTGCTCCTTCATCTTAAAATAGGATCATATGATCCCCCCTATGGACAGTTGTTGAGATGGTTAAACTAGTGTGGAAAACGAGTTTGGACACATAGTATATTCTTAATTAAAACTAACTTGCTTAATATCACAGATTTATTTTAAGAGTAGAATTTCCCCTAATGCAGCCCATCCACAGCACGTCTGCTGCTTTAACTCCAGGCCAGGGTTGCACAGTGTGTAGTCTCAGAGGCCCTGTGTTTCATGCTTGTTTTGTTTTTTTAATAGTTTCAATGGAAAGGCCTTAAGGGGCACTTTCTCTCCACTTCGCCACAGTCCCTACTCCTCCCTCTTGTAGCCCCTGCAGTTTTGCAGTTTCACTTACCAGAGACACCGAGCTTGCGAGCCCTGCCCAGGTCCTTAGAGCAGCTCCCTGAATGGCAGGCCTGGGCCGGGGGGACCAGCCTGGGATGCGCTCATTGTGGAACCCCAGCCACCTGAGGAGGTACAAGCCCCTCCTCTACCTCTTCCATGAAAAGCGTGTGGCGTGTTCTCAGATGGTCCTCAGGAGCTGATAAAGAGCACTGGGTCTGGACCCATTAGCCAGCCTGATACTCAAAACGTAACAGCTAGCCCAGGATGAGCTCTGACCTGTCAGAGTGGGCGCTGCATCGGCACAGCTCTGGGCATGGCCCCCAGGACCACAGAGTCCTCCCAGGGCATCAGCTTGATGAACTGATTTCTGGGAAAATGGTGTCAGTTCCTATTAAAAACTCAAATAAACATGACCAGATTAAAGCAGGGGTTCCAGTTTTTTCAGCTAAAACAGGGAACATCAAAAATTTGCAACTGTGGCTGTGTCCCTCCCAGGTGCCAATCCCAGAGAAGGGGTTCACTCTCCCCTATAATTGGGGTTCCTTGGTGAAGGCACTTGGGAACCACTCAGACCCTTAGTACCCCCATTCATTAGTGCACTCATCTTCTTAACAATGATAAGGCGATAGAAGGTATATCAACCTGCTGGTGTCTTTTAGAAGATTAGAAGCTGAGCCTGCAGCATGGCTGACTTCTCTGCTCAGATGGGACCCTGTGCAGTGTACAGCCCGGATGACCTGTGGTGTCCCTTCTCAGCCGTCTCCCAGGCCACCCAGCTAGCATAGTCGTCCTCCCTTGAGAACCCCTCGCAGTGGACATTGGGCTCTGCTTGCACATCTCCCATCTCCAAGGATAATGGGTAGTTCAGCTTTTCCACAGGCAGCCCATTACCCTCCAGCAGCTCAGCCTGTTAGAAGGCATGGCCAAGCCCTGAGCTAGCTAGAGTCTGCTTCTCTCCAGCTTCTCTCCATCCCAGGATCCCTGTCTGCTTCTGGAGCTACACAGATGCACAGAGCAAACCCCTTTTCCCAGACCAGCCCCAGAAATTTGAGGCAGCCTGCTCCATACAACCCTTTTGTGCCACCCCCCTCCACCCACATACACACAGCCCGACCGCCCCATGCCTCTGACAGCCCCTTGTCAGACCTCTGCTGTCAGGGTCGGCCTCAGCCCTGCACACAGCCCTGCAGCCAAGGCATGAACAGAGCAAAGCAGAACCGTCGTCTCCCTCACCAGGGCCCCTAACCTTCTTTTGGCACAGACTTGCTGGTTCCTCTTCTTGTCTTTCTCTCTCCGTAAGCGGGCATACAGCTCCTGGGTGGCCCACAGCCCCCTGTGAGGAGTGGCCGAAGCCCAGTGATGTTTGTTTGCTTCCCTGCAGGCGTGTATCCTGGCTCCATCACCCCCCATAATGGGCTCGCATCAGGCATCCTGCCCCCCACGCACGATGTTCCTTCCAGGCACCACCCACTGGACACCACCACCAGTTCCCACCATCTGTCCCCTCTGCCCACGGCTGAGAACACCAGGGATGGGTATGTATAGCAAGCCAGCCTCCTCCAAGGCAGCAAGCGGGCACCTGCGTGGGAGGCAGGTGAGGGCAGGCGTCGCACACACTGAATGGTTGTGACTGACAATGAAAACAGCCAGTGTTCAGGCAGCACTTACTGTGCACTGCATCTGTACCAAACTCCTCCCCTGCACCATCTCCCCGGGGCCTCACAGTAACCCCACGGGCCGGTGCTATTGGCGCCTGGACTTCTTGATGCCTCACCTGGTGCATCTTCTCCTCCCCTCTGGGCGCAGACCTGGGAAGGTGCTGTGCCCGCCCCTGACACCTGCCTCTGGGTTGCCACACTCAGGCCTCCTTGGGAGTGCCACTCTGGCTTCTCTTGGGCTTGTATCATGCATTTGGTGAACAGACTGCCCCCTCCAGAGCTGCCCGCCTGGGCCTCACCCCCACTTCTAGCCCCTGCAGCTGTGCCATTGCCCAGCCTTGCAGGCTTCCAGGGGCCCTAACTGCAGCATCGCTGCAGGGAGGAGTGGCCTCTTCCCATGTTCAATGTGGTTCTCATTGTGGCCCTTTAATTGGCTGGAAATGGTGAATGTGCTAATTGCTGACCTCTAATGCTGCTGAAATCTGTTTTTCTTGCCCTACCGCCTGCCCTTCCTGCCACTTTCACTTATCACCCACAGGACCTGATCAAACTTGTCCCCAAAACACTTTCCTCCTCCCCTGCCCTTCCTCCCCAAGGCCACAGCCTTGGTCTGCCTGTGCCTGGTCCGACCTGGCTTTGTTACCAAATTCGTTGTCCTGGGCTCCTAACTGGACTCCTCCTCCTCCTCACCCTACTATTTAATGTCCAGTTATTAAGCCCCTGCCCCAGTGTGGGCAGGCGCTGGGCCTCGGTGACCCCCGTCCTGGAGGCCATGCTAACTTCTGTGAGGAGGGGCGATGGACAGACCTGCAGGGATTGACTGTACAGGGCACGTGCTCTGAGGGGAGGAAGCAGAAGGGACTGTGGAAGCCCAGAGGAGAGTCCCCTGCAATGGGGTCGATGGCAGACAAGGCTTCCTGGAGGCCATGCTAAGCCGGGCCTCCAAGGCTAAGTGTGTGTGGGAGCTGGCTGAGCGGAGAGGCTGGGAGAAAGGAGCAGCGAGAGCTTGGTGTGGTCTGAGCAACAAGAACCTCTGTGCGGGGTGACAAGCTCAGGAGAGAGGTTACCAGGGCCAGATCACAAGGCCTGTGACAGCTCTCTGAAGGGTGTCAGGCCACAATGTGTCAGGTTTGGGGATGAGAACAGGCATCCTGCAGCATGGGCCTAGATCGCTGGGGGCAGCATGGAATGTGGGGCGATGGCAGTGTGAGCCCTGGCTGGGAGGCAGGCTGGAGGAAGCCCCGGAAGGCGTGAGTGACATAGAGTAGGCAGGATTTAGGGAAGCAGGCTTGCAGGGAGAGGAGGGGCCCTCAGAAGTGGGCAGAAGTGCCATTTGTGGAACAAGGGAAGATCGTGGCTGTGAGTGGGTGGAGAGCCATGAAGAGGCAGCCTGACAGGGTGCAGAGGAAGCCCCGGAAAACCAAGCCCTCCCCAAGCCTCAGTTCCTCCTCTGTAAAGTGCACGTTAGAATACCCTCCTGGAGGAAGGTAGTGAGTTCCATGCCCGTGCCTGACACTGCATGTGTCACCTGGGACAGCTTCCCTGGACACAGCCCCCTGCACCCCACCCACTGGCTCAGGCCACCTGCTCACCCACCAGCCAGCCCCAAACATCTCCAACTGAAGAAAAACAAACCACAGAGGCCTTTCCCGGCTCAGGCCTGTGCACTCTGCTCTGCCTCATTCATCACCTGCCTGCCGCCTGCATAAGTACCCGTCAAGAATTCCTGCCATGAGAGGCAGAGTGATGACAAGACCGAGACAGACCCCCAGCCCGCCCGCCCGCCCACCCGTGCCTGCCGGAGCCGGGACTTGAGACACCCCACCTGCGAGGTGCCCAGGCTCCTCCGGGCTGCGGGAGAGACGGGCCCTCGCGCCTGACACCAGGCCCAGGCCCAGTTTGAATGGGTTTCTTTTTCCAGCCCCTGAGAAGAGGGGGGCTGGAGGCCTCCGGCATCTCCTTTCTGCCAAAGTCAATAGGGAAGTCCACGCACAGCTCCCCGGTGGGTTGCTGGGACGTTTAAATCGCTTGACAGAATTATCTGATTCACTCAGAAATATGCTAAGAGGGCCTGACTTCATGACCAAATCTATTTATTCTGGCTCAGAAAAGACACCGAATAGGGTGGTGTGTTGCTCTGGCCCCGTGCGAGGTATGAAGCCCTCAGCCTGCCAGACCAGTGAGGTTTTATGTTAATTTTTATAGGTTCCAATTGAAGCAAAAATATTTGATTTAGGAATCGTTTGCATGACTCAGAGGAGTAGCTGCAGATCATCTCTTCTCCGTTTAAAGGCTCAGGTAGAACCACATAATCTCAGCCTTCACGTCTGTCTGCTGCGGGGAGTCATGTTCTGTTTAATTTCACTGGCTGTGAAGGTGGCAAATGTGAATTTATGGCAGGTTTAAGGCAAGAAAAACAAACTTTGGAAATGCCTGTTTTTTCCCCTTCTATCTGGTTCTCCTTAATTTTGCAGTGCCGCTCATCTCTGGGTTTCGTAGCTGAGCGATTCAGAAACCCATTTGTTAGAATGTATCAGCTGTCTGCTGTGTGCCAGGCCCAGGGCTGACCACCGTGTCACTGAGGGGACTGAACCGGGCCCTCCCTGAAGGGGTCCCCGGGGGAGGGCCTGACAGAAAATCAGGGACTAGCTGGAATGTAGGTGCCAGGCAGATACCACCCAGCAGGCCCGCAGAGCATCCACCCTCCTGGCCACGCCTTGGCCCAGCCTCCACCTGGAGAACCAGTTATGAGGGCACATGGCTTGTGCACAGCCCGCCATAGTTTATAGAACGCAATGGAGGACCCTAATGCACCTGGCAGCCCTGTAAGACAGGCCTAAAAATATTAATGATGACAATAATGATAATTCATTCATAGAGCCTGGTGAGGATTCAGTTCATTAACTTAAGGAAGCTGACATGAACCGACAGGGTGTCAGATGCTGGGCTAGGGACCAGGGACCCAGGCCTCAGGCCCCTCTTCTTGCTGCCTTCAGCACATCACACTGGTCAGGGTCTCTGATGTATGAAAGGTGACTGCAGTGAAGGGATAGTGGGATGCCCAGGTAGTGGGGAGCAGACAGGGACCCAGCACAGGTACACACATGAAGCCCACCAACATCTCCCGAAGTCCCTTTTCCTGGTTTTGAAATAGTCCTGCTTCCCCAGAGAGAGGCATTGATCTGTCCCATTAACACCATAAGTCTTGG
Organism: Craseonycteris thonglongyai; assembly: GCA_004027555.1. Lineage (NCBI taxonomy): Eukaryota > Metazoa > Chordata > Mammalia > Chiroptera > Craseonycteridae > Craseonycteris > Craseonycteris thonglongyai. Next base: position 21,649 of record PVKE010010798.1, read on the forward strand.
AGGGTGGGCCTAGCCTGCAAAGGTCACCTGGAGCAGTGACATTCAATTTGCAGTCGAATGTGGAGGGTCCTGCAAGTCCACAAATGCAAGTCAGAAAGTGGAGGCCAAAATGTTCCCTCTCTCCATCTTTCTGCAACGCACAGAAATGCTCCATCAGCTGGGAGCCCTCCATCTGGTCCCAGGAACCCCCAAGTCCACCTGGGCCTCCGGTCATTTTGGTTCCTGTGAACAGACCCAGAGGCTCAGGAAGGCAGCACGAGGAAGGGACCTGGGCTGCAGGGACGGCAGACCAGTTAGATGGCCCACCCGGACACATGCGGGCCCACCCGAGTTCACGGTGCCTGCACACCCGGGCCCACCCGAGTTCATGGTGCCTGCACACCCTGGCACATGGGTTCACGGTGCCTGCACACCCGGGCCCACCTGAGTTCACAGTGCCTGCACACCCGGGCACATGGGTTCATGGTGCCTGCACACCCGGGCACACGGGTTCATGGTGCCTGCACACCTGGGCCCACCCGAGTTCACAGTGCCTGCCCAACTGGGCGCACGAGTTCACGGTGCTTGCACACCCAGGCACATGGGTTCACAGTGCCTGCACAGCTTAGCCGCTGCGGTCTTGTTTCAGAGCGTGAGCTTGCAGAGATCACAGGCTGAGGCCAGCTCCCTCAGGCTCTATATGAAGGGAGGTGGTGTGTCCCCCATGACGGGATGTGTGCAAGTGGAGGAGAGATGCCGAGGAAGGGGACAGAGGTCACTGAAAGTGCACTGTGCTGGAAAATAAAGACCAACTTGGACATCAGACCCACCTGCCAGGCTTCCCTCATCTTGATAATAATGATGATGATTGGCTAGGAGTATAGCTAACAGGACACTGGGTGCTTTATCTACTTGGCTTCATTTTAACCCTCAACATAACTGTGCGTCAGTGCTGTGTGGCTGGAACTAACTTGGGCTTCCTCTCTGAGCTTTGGTTTTCTGGCCTGTGAGGACACAAGAACATCTCTCACGGGGCCTGGGCTGAGGCGGATGCTCTGAAAATGGTGACATTAGTGCTGTGGCATCTTCAGCCCTGGGGGTAAGAGTCACAGTGTGCCATCTAGAGAACACAGCAACCCTGTGAGGAAACCAAGGCTCACAGACATTAGGCATCTGGCCCCAAATCAGGTGGCCAGTGAGAGCAGGTAGGGTCAAGCACAGTTCTGTGGACTCCAAAGGCCGCCTTTATCACCAGCATTCCTTGCTGACGATCAGTTCTAAATACCAGATGGAAGCTTCTCTTTGCTGACTCCTTCGGGCCCTAATGCTTACAGGGTTTTAAAATTTAATTTAATTGATTTTAAAATTAATCAGAAATGAAAGCTTCCTCTGCTCTCTGCACCGTAAGTTAGAGCAGGTCTGGTAGTCAGCTCTCCCCGCTGGAGGGAGCAAGCAGTGGCAGCCATGCCCCTGGCCCTGCCAACTCCCCGAGCCCATCTTGCTCACGGCTGTCTTTGTTCTCTCCAGGTTGGGACCCAGCCTCCTCTCGCCCATGGTCAGCCCACTGAAGGGGCTTGGGCCACCGTCCTCCCAGAGCCATTCTCCGGGGGGGCAGCCCTTCCCCACACTCCCCAGCAAGCCACCCTACCCACCCTTCCAGAGCCCTCCACCTGCACCTCTGCCCAGCCCACAAGGTAAGCTCTGGCCCTGGGCCCTCCTATACACACCCTCGGGCGAGGGTGCCTGAGAGGAATGGGTCACCAATCAGCAGGAGGCCGGTGGGGACAGTGGGACAGCAGGCACTGAGCACCACACTGGGAGGAACCAGAGTCAGGTGACGAGTACTTCCTGGAGGAAATTGGTTCTGAGTGGTGAAAAGGGGTTTGTTCCATCGATTCAGCGTCAAAAGGCTCTCCCAGCAGAGGGAACAGCATCAGCAGTGGCAGTGACAACCTGCTGCTTCAGGAGGAGCAGCGATTGATTGGTTATCTCTCCTCAGAGCCCTCTCGTCAGCCCCCAGTGACTGGAGCCAGGTGCAGCCAACAAGGCCCCCTCCGCAGCTCTCTCCAGTGCAGGGCAGGACTGGGAGAGGGGCCCAGGGCCCCTGGCACCTTCTGCACCCTGGGGCTCCCGTCTCTGTCACACCCACCACATAGCACAGTAACAGTGCAGTAGGGACGGTCCCCGCCCTGCCCTGGGCCTCCTTCCTGTGACTGCAGCCCCTGCTGCCTCCTCCTGCAGGGTACCAGGGCAGTTTCCACTCCATCCAGAATTGCTTCCCCTATGGTGACTGCTACCGGACAGCCGAGCCAGCAGCCAGCGGGGATGGACTGGCCGAGGAGGCTCACGGTTTCAACCCGCTGCGGCCCAACGGCTACCACGGCCTCAGTGCACCTTTACCTGCCACCAGTAAGCACCCCTGCCTGCCTCCCTTCCCTGGGCCCCTACCAAGGCCGAACCCTGTGCCGGTGCCATATGCACAGTGTCCCACAGCCATGGGACAGTCCGGTAAGGCAGACTCATCCCTACTTTACAGAGGGGCAGTGAACGGGGGGCCCCGGGATCCTACAGAATGGGGTTTGCACCCTGCCTGACTCCAAAGTCGGCGTTCCTTCCACACACTCACATGGCTTACACGTGCCTGGACTCTGGCAGGTTTCTGAAGAACAGACTAGAATCAGACTGGAGTTCACAGTCTGGTTGATGGCTCCTTTTGAATATTTACTGAGCACCTACTACGTGCAGGCATGGTTGTAGATCTTGGGGATTCAGCAGGGAATGAGACAAATACTGATCTTCATTTAACAGATGAGGAAACTGAGGCTCATGAGGGCCACATTGCTAGGAAGGGACAAAGCCTGGAGGTCGTGCTGTATCTATGTCTACAGGGCCCTGGGCCTTCCCCAGGTCACGCCCTAGCTGGGGAGGAGAAGCCGTGAGAGGAGAGGCATGTCCGTGGCCCGAGGTAGAGTTGGGCTCAAGCCCTCAGGGGACGTCCTAGTCAGAGCAGGAGCACAGGTGGGGGGAGCAGATCCTACCTGAGTTCCCACCACAGACCAGCTCCAGGGCTCAGGTCCAGCTGGAGGCTATGAGGCCTGGGCAGGACAGAAGCTCTAGACACAGAGGAGCCTGGGACCCTGTCCAGACTCCCTTCGGGCAGCTCTGGGTGTGAGCCACTGAGGGTGGAGGGATAAGGACTCTGGAATAAGTTCCAAGGCCACAGGCAAGCACACAAAGCTGCAAGTCCATATTTCCTGTCCCCACACGTGTTCCCATGCCCTGTGTATGTCTTCTTTCTTCACATGTCTGTGGGCACATCAGTGTGCCTGTGCATGTGGGGCCAGCACAGGTGGGTTCCAGACAGTGAGAGTCCCACAAGTATATAAGGAGATTACAGGGCACACGTGTTCACATCATGCTTACACTGATATTCATGTGCTATCTGTAGTGCTCACACATGGTTCCCCATCCCGTGACCCCATCAGTGTGCTCACACCTGGTTCCCCATCCTGTGACCCCATCAGTGTGCTCACACCTGGTTCCCCATCCTAGACCCCATCAGTGTGCTCACACCTGGGTTCCTCCTCCCATGACCCCATCAGTATGCTCACACCTGGTTCCCCATCCTGGACCCCATCAGTGTGCTCACACCTGGTTCCCCATCCCGTGACCCCGTCAGTGTGCTCACACCTGGTTCCCCCTCCCGTGACCCCATCAGTGTGCTCACACCTGGTTCCCCATCCCATGACCCCATCAGTGTGCTCACACCTGGTTCCCTATCCCATGACCCCATCAGTGTGCTCACACCTGGTCCCCATCCCGTGACCCCATTAATGTGCACACAGCTGGGTTCTCATGACCCTGTCTGTATGCATAGACTATTTGAGTATGTTGTAAGTGTGTCTGGGTGGATACAAGTCACATACATACATGCACTACAGGCAGACGGGTGCCCAGAGTATACAGGGATGGGTGGGTGTGCTCTGAGTCTGCACACACGTGGGTGGATTGGTGGTGTGTGATTCGGCACTGACTGCTGTCCCCAGCACTGCTGGCTCTCGTGCCCTGTCCTCTGGGCCAGCCCAAGGCAGGATTTCTTGGTTTGGCATCATGGCCTGAAATAAATAGTTTTGGGGGTGAAAAGGAGCTTCCAGGCCCCCACATAGGCTAGGGGGTTCTTTTGGCCTCCCCTCTCCCCTGCTATCTGGGTGGCAGCTCAGCATCCAGTGCCCATTCTAGTCCCTGCTCAGCTGCCCACATCTTCTCTGCCGAGCTGCGAATAGACACACAGGATTAAACCTAGACCAGCAGGGTGGGGCCCTGGGGCCTCCGGAATAGTCAACCTGATCCCATTGCAGGGGTGACAAGACCCGCGGCCCACCTGTCGTAGTTCACAGAAGTTCATGACACCCGCTCAGGCACAGAGCCCATAGGACAGGGACTAGATAAGACAACCCCCCAGACCCCTCTGCAGGCCCCCCAGGCTGAGGGCCTCCAAGCAGTGACCCCACCCAGAGACAGTGTGTCCAGTGGAAAAGCCAGGTGTCTCAGAACCAGATGGACCTGGGTTCAAAGCCCAGCTTCCCCACTTACCAGCAATATGACCTTGGCCAAGTATCTTGCCCTCTCTGCACCCGTCTTCACAGCTATACAGTGGGACAGTGACTCCCACCTCCCAGGATTGCTGGGAGGCCTGCGTGACATACAGCCCCCTGGAGGGGTCAGCGCCTGTGGGCAAGAGCTGTGATAGCTCACACATTCTGCCCCTTAGACCAGCACTGGGTACAAGAACCCCCACGCCAACATGGGGCCGTCTCCCCAGCTGCCCTGGGCCCCTGGGGTGCAAGGACTAGGGCGCCTCCTCCCAAGCCCCTCCTCACCCACCACCAGCTCCCCTACCTGGAAGGTCCTGCTGAGGGGACGCTGTGAGGAGAGACCCTGGGCAGGGGAGTGGGGTCTGGAGGCTGGGAGAAGACAAGGATAGCCCCTGAGTTCTCCAGCGCAGACCCTGTTCCCCCACCACACCCTCAGGCTACGAAGGCCTGGCTGAGGCCCCATGCCCCACGGCGCTGCCACCACAGCCATCTGAGGACATCGTTCCCAGCGGCCCGGAGGACTGCAGCTTCTTCCCTAACGGAGCCTTTGACCACTGCTTGAGTCACATCCCCTCCATCTACACGGACACCTGAAGGAAGGCCTCGCCCACGCCTCCACCCTCCTCCACAGACGCTACCTTCCCACCTCCCGTGTGTTCCCACCTCCACGCACCCGGCCCGAGCAGCCACACACTCAGGGCGCTGGCCGGGAGCGACCGTCCAAGCCTGAGCCCGGCGCGCAGACGTGCCCGTCGGGATCTGTGACCTGGCAGGTCCCCTCGACTGTGTCTTTCTTTTCTCTCCCCAGTGGCTGTAAAAGCACAGACCTCGTGTATATAAAATGTACAGAACTTGTTTTCCATTCCCCTGCCAGTTTTATATTTTTGGTTTTACAAGAAAAACATTAAAAACTGGAAATGAGATTTGGGGGCCTGGTTCTGCTTGGTGGTTCGGCCAAGAGGCCAAGACCAGGATAAGAGTGGAGAAGTGAGTTACAGAGCCGGTGTGTGGGGCTCAGAAGGCCGTGTGGAGACCAGGCCAGACCCTGGGCTCCCTCCGTGGGAATGGGTGCTGGAGTCACGTGGCCCCCACCGTGTGCTGTGAGCTGTACAGACACTGTACTAGTCCCAGGCAGAGCCTCACAGAAGGGCAGGCGAGCAGACCAAGGCTGGGATTGAAATTGGGACCTAGATCCACCTGACCCAGAACTTGTCTCTCTGCACTGACTTCTCAGCAGGTGGAAAAACACGCTTCACTTCTGTCGTGGCTTTGGGTAAACAGGGCAGGCCTTCCTGGGACAGAACCCCAACAGCCCTCTGAAGGTGAGGGGCAGAGGCAGGCCCCTGCAGGCCAGCCGGGGTGCAGACAGCGTCCCGTGCACACAGGCTGAGCCCCATCCCACCCTGAATGGCCCTAGAGGGAGGGCAGAGGAGGCTGGTTCTGAGGGCCCTGGGCTGCTGCCCTGCCCTGCCCGTCTCCTTCCCCACCATCCAGCACCGGGAACGGGCCCACCAGCCGGGCCTGTGCAGCGCCCTGGATGGTACCCTGCACCTCACCACATCACCCTGAAGGCCACCTGGTAAAAAATAAAGTCCTCAAGGAAAATTCCTGCTTCATCACTGCTTACGTGGCACAAAGCCAGGGAGATCATTTTTACTGTGCACCTACTGTGTGCTGGCCCTTCCCATGCTCTGGAAGTAGCCCCGCGGAGGGTCTTTCTTTCCCCTCTTTGTACCACATGGCGGAGTTAGGTAGGCAAAGTGAGATGGAAAGATCCAGTCAACCCCCTTCTTTACAGACAGTGAACTGAGAGGTTCAGAGGCCACCCAGCCATGTAGTTAGCAGCAGAACCCATGACGCATGCCTGGTCCCTCCCCCGAATGGCGGAAGGCCGTAATTGCACCTAACCATGTGCAGCTCTGTGCCAGGCCCGCATGTGCTCATGAGGCTCAGCTCCACGACTCCCGTTCACACCCCAGGGACACGTTCCACCCCACTCTGTGTCCAGGGCTGACCTGTGGGGACTGTGTCTTCCCTCTAGCCCCTGGCTGGCTCCAGCCAATGGGGAGCTTAGCAGGGGATGGAGGAGGGGAGAGCGAGGGTCCCTGGGGGTGGGGGGTGGGGGGGTGTCCTCCAGTAAAGGCCAGCAGCCCTCTCCACAGTCCACTCTCCAGGGTGCGGCAGAACGGCCTTTGTGCGGCTGCAGGCATGGGTCGGGGCTGGGATTGCCTGTACCCGTGGGGAAGCCAGGGCATTTACCTGACACCCTACCCACACCACTGTATGTAGTGCCATCACTGCAACCTCAGCCGCCTCAGTCAGAGGGCCGTCCGTTCCCTGCCAGAGCCTGACAGTTACCCCATTTGACAGATGCCAAGACTGAGGGAAGGTGAAGTTCAGTAACTTGCCCGGGTGGCACAGACAGTGGGTGACAGAGCTGGTGACAGTGGGTGTTCAGACCCCCAGCCTGCAGCTCGGAGCGCATGCTCTCACCCACCGCTCTGCCCACCCCTTAAAGACGCAGGCAACCTGGCTCCCTCATCTCCCAGCCCCCGCCTCCCAGAGCAGGCCCCAGCCAAGCCTCCCGGGGGAAGGGGCTGACCCAGTGTCAGAACATCTGCGTCTGCGATGAGGCCCCGGGGCTCCTGACCCAGGCGCCCCTGCCCCTTCGTCCCACCCTCCACTGGTTTTATGGAACTAATTAGGTCATGGCAATTTCCTCTAACAGGGATGCTCAGGAATCAATACTGCATGTCATTGTGAGCACTTAATCCGCTCCAGATAAGCAGAATTAAGCTGTACAATGAGGACATACTTCTATTAATAATGAAAAGGGCTGAGGCCATGAACAGAACACACAGGGAGCTGGCAGTTGGATCCCATTTAATTTCAGAGAGAGAACAGGAGAAAAGGAGACAAAGGCAAAGAAACAAAGAGACAGACAGAGAAAAGACAGACGAGTGAGCTGGCGATGAAGGCGCCCAGAGCCCCGCGCACAATAAGGCTCAGTGCGCTGAGCTTTCCCCGCGACCCTGAGCTGTGAGTGCGCTCGGCCCCTCCCCCGCCAGGGTCTGCTCTTAGGGCCCTCCCGCCCGCGCCCTGACACCCCCTCCCCGGCCCCCTGAGGGTCTGCCTCCTGGTCTAAGGTGAGCTCAGCAGCGGGCGGGGCCCTTGGGGCAGGACTGGCCAAGACAGGACCGCAGCCCTCCCTGAGCTCTGACCTCTGCTGCGGGAGCCCTGCCCTCACAGGGGGCGTGGCCATGGCTGCCCCTGATTGGCAGGAGGCGTGAGGGCCCACCCTCACCCCAGGAGGCTGGGGCTCTGGAGGAGGGGGCTGGTATTTGTCACCTGGAGAGACCCTGGGGGTGGGCCCAGGCTGGGGGCCCTGGGGGCCTGGAGGGCCGTGGAGCTGAGTGCCCAGGGGTCCACAAGGGGGACCCAGGCATACCAGGTGACCACGCTGTCCTTCCAGGCCAGCCACTCCCGGCAGCCTCTGCAGCCCTGGCCTCTGTCCAGTCCAGGCAGAGACTGGCCGCGCCCCGTGCCTTGTGTGTCTAGTCAGGGGCCTTCTGTCTTCTGTCTCCCAGCTCCCTGCCCCTGGGCCTTCCCTCACTGCTCCTTGCTCCCTGCCTCCTCTCCTTCCCTCGGGCTCTCTGCCCTCCCACTCTCGTCCCTCAGAGCCCGTGTCCCACCCTCTTCCCTCCCAGTGTCCTCCTCCCACCCTCTGCCTGAGCTCCCAGGTCTCTCCTTTTCCTCCTTCCCGTGCGTTCTCTCCCCTTCCTCTCCTTTCTTTGCCTCCTTCTTGTCAATCTCCCTAAGCCTCTGTGGCCCACAGACAGGGCGCCTTGCCAAGGTGGCAAGAACAGGGGTGGCTGGGGGCAGCAGCGTGCTGAAAAGGGGGCGTCCTAGAGGGGTGCCGCTGGCGAGGACGTGGCCACTCCCCCCTCACCTGGAATCGCACCTGCCACAGGCCTGCAGGTGAATCAGTGTTAGGACCCCTGCATCTGTCCTCATGGCCAGGCCTAGGTCCCTCTAATAAAGGGCACAGGGAGTCCCCATACCTGGGTCTGCCCTCCAGGGGCACCCCCTGCCTCCCACATTCTCCGTTCCCACTGACCCTTGCGTTCCCCCATGAGCCAGCCCTACCCCTCTCACTGCACAAACAAGGAGACCCATGGAGAATGAGGCGCCAAGCAAGGGGGCAGTTAGGAGTGACAGGCTTACGCCTGAGGGCGCCTCCTCCCCCACTGCTGTGGAGGGGACAGGCTGAGGCTGTCCCTGGAGGGGGTGTCCCTCCAGGACGTACACCCAGAGGGCAGGAGCCCAGCTCCTGGACCAGGGCCAGCACACAGCAGGCGCTCAGTGCATGTTTGCTAAACACCTCGATGGATCAGGAGAGATGGGAGCCAGGAAACCTGGGTCTGCAAAGACCTCGTGCACAGCAGGACTACCGTGGATCTGTGAGCTGGGCACCCTGTCTACCCCCTCGGTTTCCAAACAAGGAGACCCTAAGTTACAGAGCAGGCCAGTGAGTGGCGGTGGAGAGGCCGCGGCCCCTGGTCCCTGGCCACATTCTGTCCACCACGCCCTGTCAGTCCACCTGAAGAACTACTGCGTCCCCTGTGGTGTCACAACACTGCAAGGTACGTGTGATGACCCCATTTTACAGAGGGAAGAACCGAGTCTCAGAGACGGGATGTGCCGGCACCGAGAGCGTTGGTGGAGCTGTGTACCAGTGCCGCCCTCCGCCCTGCAGGTCCGCATCACGTGACAAGACCAGTCCTCAGGAGTTCTGGCCACCCCCTCCCCCACCATCCAGAGGGAACCATTATGCTTTTACGGGTCCTGCTTTATACACTCGCCAGGGCCATCAGCCCTGCCAGGGATACACAGGTTTCTAAAAAAAAAATTTTTTTTAAGATTTATTTTATTGATTTTTGACAGAGAGAAACAGAGACAGAGAGAGACAGAGAGAATGGGAAGGGCCCAGAGCAGTCTCCATCGTTGACATTAGTTTTCCATATAGTTTCACTCCACAGGTGGGCACAGGGCTGCGCAGGGCAGGAACTGGGCCGGGAGCCTCCCACGTAGGTCCCGGCAAGAACTGAACTGGGGGCACACCCCAGTTCAGCATGTGGGTCTGCACGGGCCGGGGCCGGGACTCGATCCTTGGTCCCCGGGGCTTCAAAGCGAGCACTTAACCTGCTGAGCCATCCTGGCTTCCCCATAAACAGGTTTCTAAGTGATCGTGTCTCTGGGGGGCAAATGCAAGTGGAACGTGAACCAGGAAGCAATTGCCAGCCCTGTGGCTGCAGAGTCAAGGCTCTTTGATTTATTCCCAGGGGCCCCGTGGTGCCCTGAGACCCTGCAGAAGGGCCATCAGGAAGCCAACAAGGAAAGGGCCCTCCAGGCGGCCCGAGCCAGCTTTGCCACCAAAAAGACATGTCCTGTCTGTGCAGGAGGGTGGGACTACCTGAGCCCCCACAGGGCCAGCGACCCCAGGGCCTGGTGTTGGACTTGGGACTGGTGGGCGATTTCTAGGGCAAAGTAAAGAACTGGAGCAGCCAGGCTTCGACTTAATTTGGAGGAGTTTGGGGTGCAAAGGGGGTTGGAAACGAGCTTCACCTGAAGTTGAAAAATGCTAAGCTGAAGGATGCGTCCATTATACAATTCTCTGGGGTTCGTTACACTATTCCCTATACTTTTGTGTCTGTTTGAAATCTTCCAGAAAAGAACTGATGAGTCCCAGTGTGGCCAGGCTGGGACCGTCCTGCTGGCCTGGCAGCCTGGACAGATGCAGAAGGCTCAGCTCAGCAAGTCCAGGCTGGGGGCCCACTGGGGCAGGGCCTCGGGTCTGAGGTCACATTTACTGCGTCTGCCTTGTCACCGCAGGAACCATGTCTGAGGCCCTGTGTCTCCCAGGCCTGGCACACAGCTGAGGTTTAATAAATGCCCCTTTGTTCGGGTTAACTTCCCAGTGACAGATAGAACCTGTGCAGAACAGGATGGGGAGGGGTCTGCTCTCCTCACACGTGGGCTGTCTGTAGGTGTGGACCTGTGACCCCAAAGCTCTGCAGATTGCCTTGACGAGAGGCAGCTGATTATGCCAGGAGACCCCCAGGCAGGCTGGAACCCAAATCTCAGATTCCTAAAAGGCCAAGCCCTGAGAAGCAGGTGTCCGTCTGTGGAAGGAAGCGCGCCCATCCCTGAAGGTGCACAGGCAGTTCTGAGGCAGCCCTGTCGCTGGGTCCATGGCCTGATGGCACAATCTCTCAAGGCCTCGCGGGCCCATCCAGGACCCTGGGACGGCAGAGCGTGTCTCACACCCACGCAGGTAGCAGTGGGACCAGCGCCCCCGCATCAGCCCTGAGCCTGGACACAGGGCAGAGTGCACCCAGGAGGAAGTAAGGTGACCAGACGTCTCGCTTTTGGCAGTACAGTCCCAATTTTTAACAATTTGTCCCGCGTCCTGCGGCATTTTAAAATAGTCCTGATTTTTGGAAAGAATGCACGACAAGCTAGGGAACGGCGGGAGATAGACCAAATTTTTAATCAAGAACCCCCTCCCCCCCGGTCAATGGTGTCCCGCTTTACCAATGTTAAAATCTGGTCACCTTAGTTAATCGCACGTTTGCGGGGAAGGCAGGTGGCTGAGGCTTGGGTCACCACCTAAGTAGTTTCTCAGAGGTTTCGGGCTGGCAGGCCTCACTGCCAGGCAGCCTGGGAAGGGGTGGCCTGGATGGGGACCTTTGCTCTCCACAGCTTCACGCCCCCCTGCATGGAGCCTGGGCTTGAGGAATCTAAACATGGTCTGCAGGCTGCAGGGTGAGCGCCATGTGGACCCAGGGCCCGTGGGCTGGAGCGCACAAGCTTGTCAGCCTCCGGAGCCTTGGGGGCAGCCGGGCTACTGGTAGCACAGCATCTCACCAACACCTTCACTTCACAGATGGGGAAGCTGAGGCTCCAAGAGATCAGACTGGCCCCGACCGGACTACCATCTCCACTGCTTGAGGCAGGGGTGTGGGGGCGGCTGTTAGCAATTCCGCCCCAGAGAAGGAAAGGCTGTGCCTGAGGCAGACAGCACAGCATGCCCCTGGCAGGGAGGCAGAGCTCCCAGCGAACCCTCACCTGGGGGCCCCCTCAGGAGCCAGCCATCTGAGGGCTGCAGAGTCTTGGAGGAGTGCGAACAGGAGCCCAAGGACCCATGGACTACTTTGCCTCTCAGAGGCTCAGTTTACCCACCTGCATGATGGGCAGCTTGATGCAGAGCAGTACCCTCTGCTGGCTGCACATTAGAATCAGCTGGAGTTTCCACAGCTTCACATACAGCCCCCACCTCTGAGCAACGGAATTGCCTCTCTGAGGGCAGGCCCGGCTTCGTGTGGTAAGCTCTCCAGGAGGCTCGGTGCTCAGGGAGGGCTGGGGACGCTGGCCAGAGGTCACTGACGGCGACTGCTTACCATGCTTCACATGTGTTACTTGTTTAATCTTCCCCCAGCCCAGCAGGGAAGGCCCTATTAATATCCCCATTTTACAGACAAGAAAAAGTAAATGTCCAGAATCGCACTCAGCCAAGCCAGGCTTTGGACTCATGTCCTCCTGACTGCAAAGCTCTCGCCTTTGGCCAGTCTCTGAGCCCCAACACTGTGCTGTTCCCAAACTCCTGAGGTGAGGGACACAGATCCCAGGATTGGGCATCCACCCGTTTACAACCTGCCTCTACCACCGACTCGTGGAAATGGTTTCACGTGCAGGTTCAGTTTCCTGATCCGGGAAATGGGAGCCACGTGCCGGCCTCCTGGCTCCTGTGGAACCACAGGCTCTATGAGAGCAGCAGGTCTGCTCTGCAAACCAGGAGAGGCTGTGCCTACTCGAGATGGCATTGTCACCAGAAGTGTGGCATTTACGTTCCCCTAGGTTTCCCCGTCATTCACGCCTCCACTGCACAGTGACACAACCTGAGGTAGGACCCAGAGGGAGGGCGGGGGAGCTGCTGCTGGAGAGCGAAGCGGGGAGGTGGAGGGCGGCCCCAGGGGAAGGAGGCTCCACGGGGCCCCGGGCGCTGTCCCTCGAGAGCAAGGCCCTGTGTGTGCTGTGCGCTGTCTCCGTGGAGCCTGCTGGCCATACAAGTGGGTCCATGCCCCAGGGAGTCCTGGAACATGACGGGCACACACCACTATCTTTACTGATGGTTAGGGAGGGAAAGCCCTGCCATTGTCAGAAACAGAGAGTGGCAGAGGCTGGACTCGGGCCTCCAGACCCCAGGCAGGGCTCCAGGACTCCCACAGCCCCGCCAGGCCGGTCAGCCTTTCCATGACAGTTTTCTTGGGGCCTCTCATCTCCCATGCTAGGCGTTCTTCCTGGCCAGGTCACCCAAGTCTTCCTTTCTCACAACAGAGCACTCAGTATGCCACACATCATGGGTATCAGAGACTAGGTGCTCTGTGCGTGGTTCTGGGGCCCCATCAGGAGATGCCCTAACTCCCAAGGCTCAAGGTCTTTCTGTCAACAATGCCCAGAGTTTCATCCATCTCCGAAGGGCTTGAAGGGAAATCAGTTCAATCCCCATTTTACACATAGGGAATGGCAGCCACCTGCCATTGAGTGTAGAACCCAGGTCGGGACACTTCCATCACAATCCCTTTGCCTAAAGAGATACAGCCTAAGGAGACTTTAGACTCAGCTGGTTTTCATTTTCCTTAGGTCCCTTGGCTCATGCCAGCTGATTTATCTTACTGTGCCTATGTCTTCTCTGAGCTAGGCCCAGGGCAGCAGCTTACTCAGCCTGGTCCTAGCCCTGGATGGCCTCACAGTCCAGTGGGGAAGACAGGCTCATGAGTAACCCCTGCGGGAGCCCTTGTCACTCTGAATGACAAGGTTGTGCTCACACACGTCCACTGATGAGGCGCCCACAACCACCAGGGCAGCCTCTTCCATGTTGTTCAACTACGACTTTGCAGAAATAGACAAGCTGATCATAGCACTGAGAAAAGCCATCCCTCAATATTCTCTACATGAGGCATTATATGTGGTGTGAAAAGAATTTTTCTAAAAATACGAGGGTTGTCCAGAAAGTGTGTAAAATAAAAAATAGAGGCATTTATGACTGGATTTTTTTTCTGGACAGCCCTTGTATACTCATGTCTAGAAGAAAACCTAGAAGGATGTACCTCCCAAGGTTAAGAATGGTTTATCTTTGGGAGATGTGGTAGATATTTATCGCCTTTTCATGCTTATTCCTCGATTCTAAATTTTGTCTAGTCTTTATCAGCCTTAGTTTCCTAATTTGTAAAATAGGGACCAAAATCTCTACTCTATCTTCCTGGTAATTATGTAAATGGGATGAGACACAGGAAGGTGTTAGGTGTATAGTAAGCATTTAATAAATGATACTTCTTATAAGAACTAGTTACAGAACTCCAGAACCCAAAAAGGGTTAAAGAAAAGCTTAGCCACTATGAACTCCAATCCTCCCATTTTATAGGTAGAGAGAATGAGGCTTGGAACCGTTGCTTGGGGGAGAAGGAAAAGAGGAGACTGGCCACTTGACAAAGCCTGAGACATGGCCTCTGTTTTCCTTCTCTGAAACCCAGCAGGAGCCTGTGGTAGGAGCTACTATTCTAATAAAAAAAAAAATTTTAAGTCTGTCAAAATAGATTATAAAATTAAAAAATGTCATTAGAGATAAAGAGGGACATTTTATAGTGATAAAAACTCAATCCAACAAAAAGGTATGACTGTTATAAATGTATATTGCCCTGAGCAGAGCCCCAAAATACATGAAGCAAAAATCGATAGAATTTATGGAAGAAGCAGACAATTTGGCAATAATAGTTGAGAGTTTAGTACACCCACTTTCAATAATGGATAGAACAATTAGGTAGAAGATCAACAAGGAAACAGAAGAATTAAACAACACTATAAACCACTAGACCTAACCAACATTTGTAGAATACTGGAGGTTCTAGCCAGAGTGATTAGGCAAAAAAAATGAAATAAAATGAATCCTGTTTGGAAAAGAAAAAGTAAAACTTTCTATTTGCAGATGACATGATGTTGTATATAGAAGATCTTAAAGAATCCACAATAAAACTATCAGAGCTAAAATATAAACATAGCAAGGATGCAGGATATAAGATAAATATGCAAAAATAGTTGAATTTCTATGCATTTTCAATAAACAATCCAAAAATAAAATTAAGAAAAAGTCCATTTATAACAATAGCATTAAAAAGAATAAAATACTTAGCAAATTTAAGAAAAGTATAAAACTTATACTTTGAAAACAACAAAATACTATAGAAAGAAAGAGGACCTAAGTATATGAAAAGACATCCCGTGTTTATTGATCAGAAGACTTAATATTGCTAAGATAGCAATACTCCCCAAGTTGATAGGTTTAACACAATCCTTATCAAAATCCCACTCAGATTCTTTGCAGAAATTGACAATATGATCACAACACTCATATGGAAATTCTAGGAACCCAGAGGAGTCAAAACACACTTGAAAACGAAGAACAAAGTTGGAGGACTCACACTTCTTGAATTCAAAACTCCGTACAGGGGAAGCCGGGATGGCTCAGTGGGTTAAGCGCTCACTTTGCAGCGCCGGGGACCAGGGATCGAATCCCGGCCCTGGCCCGTGCGGACCCATACGCTGAACTGGGAGGTCCCCCAGTTCAGTTCTCTCTCTGTCTCTGTCTCTGTATCTCTCTCTCTCTCTGTCAAAAATTTAAATAAATAAATAAATAAAATAATGCTCTCTTGCTAAACTATCAATTCAGTAGCATTATTAAAAAAAACAAAAAAACTCAGTACAAATCCATAGTAATTGAGACAGTGTGGTACTAGCATAATGATAGGTATACATGAGCCAATGAAATAGAATTAATAGTTCAGAAATAGACTTTCACATTTATGGTCAATTGATTTTTGACAAGGATGACAAGATAATTAAATAAGGGAAATAATGTTTTTTTTAAACAAATGGTGTAGGGACAGCTGAATATCCACATACAAAAGAATGAAGTTGAATGTTATCTCACACCATATTCAAAAATTAACTTAAAATGAACCAAAGACACAAATAAAAGAGTTAAAACTATAAAACTCCAGAGAAAAAAACCTAGGGAGAAATCTTCATGACCTTGGTTTAGGCAGTATTTTTTTAAATATGACACTAAAAGTACAAGCAGAAACAAGATAAATTGAATTCCACTAAAATTACCAATTTTGTGCATCAAAGGACACCATCAGAAAAGTGAAGCCCATCCACAGAATGCGAGAAAATATTTGCAAATCGTATACCTGGCAAGGGGCTTGTATCTAGAACATATAAAGAAATTTTCCAACTCAATAATCAAAAGACAAACAGCCCCATTAAAAAATAGGCAAAAGATCTGAATCATTATTACTGCAAAGATGATTTATAAGTAGCCAAAAAGCACATGAAAAAGTGGTTTTCTACCAAGAAATGCAAAACTACCAAGAAATGCAAATCAAAACCACAGTGGGGGGAAGCCAGGATGGCTCAGTGGGTTGAGTGCTCACTTTGCAGCCCTGGGGACCGGGGATCGAATCCTGGCCCTGGCCCGTGTGGGCCCATATGCTGAACTGGGTGTTCTTCCAATGCTAGAGACCCCCAGTTCAGTTCTTGCCGCCTAGTTCGGCCCCAGGCTTGAGGGGGCATGCCTCCCATGTGGGAGGCCCCCAGCTCAGTTTCTGCCCTGCTTGGCCCCCGTCCACCTGTGTGGAACAAAACCATGTTGAAAAACCAATAGTGTACAACTATAGAGACTGCTCTGAGCCCTTTTCTTCTCTCTCTGTCTCTGTCTCTGTCTCTCTGTCTCTGTCAAAAACAATAAAATAAATCTTAAAAAAAAACCACACAAAGTGGGATACCACTTCACACCCACTAGGATGACTATCATCAAAAAGTCAGATAATAACAAGTGTTGGTGAAGGTGTGGAGAAATCACAACCCTCCTGCACTGCTGGTGGGAATGCAATAGCACAGCTGCTGTGGGAAACAGTTTGGCAGCTCCTAAGAAGTGAGGCATAGAATTTACTAGCCATTCTACTCTTAGGTAGAATAAAAACACAAGGGAAATTAAAATATGTCCACACAAAATATCTTACATGAATATTCAAAGCAGTGTTATTTAAAACAGCCAAAAAGAGCCAACAACCCAAATGTCCAACTGATGAATAAATAAACAAAATGTGAGATATCCTTACAATGGAATTTATTCAGCAATGAAAAGAAATGAAGTACTGATACTGCCACAAGATAGGCAACACTTGAGAACATGCTAAGTGTAAAAAATAAGCCAGTCATGAAGACCACATACTGTATGATTTCCTTTCTATGGAATGTCCAAAACAAGCAAATCTACAAAGACAGAAAATAATGAGCTTTTGTCCAGGAACGGGAACTTACGGGGAACTGGGAGTAACTACACTGGGTATAGAGGGTTTATTTGGGGATGATGAAAATGTTCTAAAGTAGATTGTGATGATGGCTGCACAACTTGGTGAACATGCTTTAAAAAACCCATTGAATTATATACTTTAAATGAGTGAATTGCATGATATGGTAAATTGCATATCAATAAAGCTATCACTTTAAAAAAATAAAAAAGAGAGTATTTGTTGCTGAATTTGTTCTTACGATGACAGAATCCATGCAGTCTAATTAAGTGACTGTCTTGGCAGTAGAACCAAGTGACTATTTTTCCCACTGTTACTATGTTTCTCATCGGTATGCAACTCTGTTCCTTGCTTGGTCAACTTTCTCACCTCGGAGATAGAAAACTAACTGGTTAGACATTAATTGTTAAAAAAAAGAATACAAAAGGAAGGAGGGAAAGAAGGAAGGAAGGAAGGAGGGAGGGAGGGGGGGAAGGAAGGAAGGAAGGAAGGAAGGATAGGGAAAGAAAAGGAAAGGAAAGAGAAAAGAAAAATCAGCTTTCCTAAAGTGAAAAGACAAAAGGGAGTGGGGAGAATAGCCGGGAAAGGTGTACATACGTGGCAGGCACAAGCTGCAGCAAACCTTTTATAGAAGTGCAAATACGTAATAGAAAAGGTTCTATGTCTAGAGAAACCACAAAGAAACACCATGGTAAAGTGCTCTAAAGACGCCAGGGCTGACGGGAGGTGAGCTGAGGCACTCACTGCTGCCCGGGGAGTCTGGGTAATCGTTGTTCTTACAAGCACGCTTTCCCCCAATAGCGTTTGTTCCTTCTCCAGGGCAGCCGCCTGTGCAAAGACATGGAAGAGAGAGAGAGCGTGGGGCGAGCAGAGCACCGCGGGTAGGGCTGAGGAGGAGAGAGGCTGGAGAGGTCAGTGGGCCAGGACTGCCCAGGGCTCTGACTCCGGCTGCGGAGTATGGATGGTCTCCCTGGGTGACTGGAGGCAAGTCACCCACATCTCTGAGCCCAATTCCACATCTGTAACAGCGTCATAGGGTGGTGGTAAGAATCTCATGAGATAATACATTGTAACACGCTTAGCAGGGCTCTTGGAATGGAGCAAGCACTGGAAAAATATTAGCTGTTGTGATGACGATGATGGTTCTTTGGCTTGCTCGTCCTGCCTGACACAGGCCGCATCTAACTGAAATGGTGGAGGGAGACCGGACGTAAGCATCGACCTCATCTCCTCCTAAAACTCCATCAAGGTGACGTGACAGAACTAAAAAAGACCGTGAGAATAGGAGCGAAGCCCATGGAAGACGGGGCTGCTGGGGGCATGGGGCCTGGACTAGCAGGACAAAAGCAGCTGAGTGTGCGTGGAGGGGACACGGCCAGATGTGAGCAGGGTCTCCAGAAATGCTCAGGACTCAGAAGTACCAGATATTAAGGAAGGTGGGGGCAGGGAGTGAACTAATAAGAAAGGGGTTGGTGGAAAGTCAGTGTGGGAACTGACAGACACACTGGTACCCCCTTTCCCAACCCATAGACCCAGGTAACTAGTTCTCGCCCACCAATCACCCTCATTCCCAGGAGAACAAGAGATGACAGTTAATTCCCCAGAGACACAGAACCAGAGGGGTCCTGACCCAGAAACCCAGAGCAGCTGTGTCCCCACCCCCAACCCCCACACAGGACAAGAGAATGAAGAATCTTTTGGGGAAGGACTGGCCTCTGGAAATGAATGTTTGGAGCCTCCCCCAAAATGCTGACCTTCCATCAGATCACCCTGGCAGGTGAAGTCCACAGCCAGTAAGCTGTACCCTGCCCCTCCCCCGAAATCAGGTGCACAGCTTCCCATCAGCTTTTTGTGCCTGTAAGGATCACCAGGAACAAATGGGGGAGGGGGACCCAGAGGAGCCAATGCAGAGACAGCGCAGGCAGCTTAGCATCACTCAACCAAACAAGCAAACATGATAACTGAAATCTCTGACAGAAAGTATAAATGGTAACATCAGGGAAATCACTCAGAAAGTAGGCAAAAATATAAAGAAATGAAAATAGGAAAAAATAAACAAAGATTGAGGATCAATTCAGGGAGCCAATATCTAATAAAAGTTTCAGAAACAGAGAAAAGAGAAAATGAAGGAAGGTATCAAAGAAACATAAGAAAATTTCCAAAACAGAAGGATGTGAGCCTCAAGCTTGAAAAGCCTCACTGAGTGCCCAGTGCAATGGATGAAAGAAAGAAGGAAGGAAGGAAGGAAGGAAGGAAGGAAGGAAGGAGAAAGAAGAGAGAGAGAGAGAGAAGGGGAGGGGAAGGGAAGGGAAGGGAAGGGAAGAGAAGAGAAAAGAAACGGGTCTCACCAAGGCACACTATTTGCAGACTTCAGAAGACCAAGGATAAAGGAGAGATCCTAAAAGAGAAGGAGGATGAGAAGGAGAAGAAGCATAAAGCCCCATCCAAAGATATTGATCAGAATGTCATCAAATTTCTCAGAGCAATACCTGAAGATAGACACTGTAGAGCAAAAGCCTTAAAAATTCTGAATGAAAACAATTTTCATCCTGGAATTCTTTGCCCAGCTAAACTACAAATCAAGGGTGAGAGTAGCATAAAGCTGTTTTCAGACACGCTGGAACTACAGAAGAAAGTATTTCCCATGCACTACTCTTTCAAAAGTTAGCAGAAGATGAGCCCCTCTAAACTGAGGGAACAAAGCAAGACTAAGAAGACACCGTATGTTGCCAATAAGGCGAGGTCAAGGACACGCCGAGGGGACAGCTGCACAGCAGGGCCTGAGGGCACAGAGGGCTGCCCCGGGCACTCTGATGCACTCGGCAGTGTGGACAAATGGCACGGAGAGGTGCTGTACAGGGCGGTCTGAAAAGGGTTTGGGAAGGACTGGCATTAGGAACACAGAAAACTAGACAGACAAGAAAAACAAGGCAATTATTAATTTCAGAAAAATGGTAAAAGTATCAGAAAAAGAAACTAATGGGGGAAAGCCGGGACGGCTCAGCGGGTTGAGCGCTCGCTTTGAGGCCA
>PVKE010010799.1:0-41682 GCA_004027555.1 Craseonycteris thonglongyai
TGTTTAGGGCTCTGAACAACGCTGAGGAGCTCAGTTTTTGCTGTCCCGAGATAAAGGGTAAGGAGAGATTTAATAAAACCTACTGGTTTTATTGTAAAACCAGTCTTGAAAACCCAGCTCTCGGAAGTAATGGCTACAATGTCAGATGTCAGATTTTAGGGAAGAGCATATCTGCATACCTCTCCTCTATCCTCACTGACATGAATCATAACTTTCTGGAAAAATAAAGAGAAACCAACAAACCCTTGTAAGCAATCAATCCAAATAAAATCTTCACAAGTTGACTTCTGGATTAATAGCCTTTATGTTCCACCTTGCTGTTTTCAATGTTATGGAAAAAGAGAATGTTCTACTTCTAGGGCTTTTAAGGCCCAATAGTAGGGGCCTCGCCAGTGCTTTGAACATTTCTCATATCTATTGTCTTAAGCCAGATTTAGACTAACCTTATACTAGGTGAAAAATGAGATTGACACATGAAATATGAAAGAAGAGGGTACAAAATTTAAGAGAACATTAAAAAAATGTCAGTCATCGTAGTAAATAATATTTCAATGTACGGTAATATGTTAAAAATAAAAAGTTAATGTAAAAATATCCACAATGAACCAAATATCAAATTGTTAAGACAAGAGGATGCCAGGATAGTTCAGCAGTTGAGCATTTGCCTCACAATCATAAGATCTGGGGTTCAATTCCCAGCCCTGGCCCATGCAAGTCCACATGTTGAACTGTGGCACAATTGATGACTGCTGCAATGGCACAGAGGGGAACATTCTCACCTCTTATGTGTAGACCCCCAGTTCAATTTCTGCCTTGTGTGGACTCACCTCTACATGTCACAACCAATGATGTGCAATTATGGAGACAGCTATGAGCCACCCCTCTTCTCTCTCTCTCTCTCTCTCTCTCTCTCTCTCTCTCTCTCTCTCTCCTCTCCTCTCCTCTCTCTCTCTCTCTCTCTCTCTCTCTCTCTCTCTCTCTCTTTCTCTCTCTCCACCATTTCTCAAAACAACAAACTAAATCTTAGAAAAATGTTAAGACAAGATAAGCATTAATGAATTTTTCTTTTCTATTAGATTCTAATATGGTTTGACATAGCACAGTGGGGTAGAATGGGAATATAACAATGACAGAGAAAGATTAGGTCAATAAGTAAATTAGTAGACAATTTCCATCAGACTCTCCTGTTTCTCAATCTTAGCAAATTTATGCAGTTGACTCTAACAGCAAAAATAGTACCATAAGTCAATAACATCTTACTAGTCATCTTAAAGCAAGATCAACATTAAGATTTCCATAAAAGAAGCTAGGGGGTACAGAAGATGGGAATGAAGATATATTGAATATTTGTTATTTCCTTGCACATAATCCTTTAAACTTTATGATGACTGCAGGATTGGATAATTTTAATTACTATTTGATGATGAGGAGACTATGATTGGAGAATAATGCCCAAACTAAAAGCTAGTATCCAGATAGAGGTAAAATTTACAATCTGCTTAACTCCAAAACTTTTTATTTCCTGCCACACTGTTTTGTGTATGCCTTGGCCTTTTGATTTGTAAGGCAATAGGAAATAATATCACCAATTTCTGCCATTTATTCTTAGGCCATAACTTAATTAAAGATAATTTTAAACTTTAAAATACTTCAGAAATATAAAGGCTCATTTACTTTTTAATTAATTCATTATCTGTGTTTTGAGTACCAGAAAGTCAACTACTTTTTATCTGGATTTTCAAGAAAAAAAAAAACCCACAAAAAAACAAAACAAAACAAAAAAAAACAAAACCAAACAAACAAAATAAAAAAATAGCCTGGAATTTGGACTTTAAGTTTTCAAAGATTTGTAGACTCTGAATATTGAATTAAGCATACTCAATTGTTATTTTCCTGTCAGAAATGAAAATGTAGATTGTTTATTTCTGGCATACACTGTCTGCCATTGATCATGAAGGCAGGTAAAATATTGTCCAGGTAATTGTCCAAAGGTTTGCTTCTTCCTTGCTATTAAAGATTTGGCCCACAGGAACATACAAATAAAACACCATATCTTAAAATCCTGTTATTCTTTTCTTTGGTTCTTCACTCTACAAAATATCACAGAATTTCTATAGGTAAGGTGATTGTTGACATTCTGCAGTGGTGTCTCTTGAATGAGTGGACAGATTTCATTTTCAAGTTCATGGCAACTGGAAAATGAATCCTAGCTTCAGACAATAAGCACTGGGTTTCCTGAGATGGTTGTAAGGTTGTGGGAATGGCAGGATTCTGAGAGATGCTATTTCAGTTAGTCAGTTGGATGACTTAATTATATTTAATAATGTAAACCAGGGCATTTAAAGTGTGGTCTTTTATAGTGAATATCTTTGGTAGGTAGCTTATTATTTATTAATCTAATGACTTCAAATTGCTCAATAAAAGCTTTAGTACAACAGATTGTCTAGCCTTGCCCGAATGATTACAATGGGTTGTTAATAGCTGCTATACTGGTAATAAGTCTATTAAATTATGCAGACTAAAATTGCAGTGGTGACCTCAGGTGAGCAGTTCTCTGGGAACGGAGATACACTTGAGCAAGCAGAAGCAAAATCAGAGTGCTTATACAGTTTTTTAAAAATATAATATCTCCCTTGACAGAAGCATTCAGATGAAGAGGAAAGTTTATATGAGAGTTTGGACCTTGATGTCCTTTTTGAAAATGTTTCTTACAGGAAAGTATAGCAATATTACAGAGTAATTAAAGCATGGGCATCAATATAAGATAATCTCACTCTAATTTTCCCTTCTTCAGTTTCAAGATAGTCTACTACAACCTTGGGCAAGCAATTTGCCCTGAGATGTGCTTTTCAGCTCCTATAGAGTCCAGCCCTTCCAGATAAATTTTTTATGATTTGTAATAAGCCATAAAGAACTGGACCTAAGACTTAGGAGTAAGATGAAAGAAACTTAGCAAAGAAAGAAGTTTGGTCAATCGGTAAAACAAAGTGGAGGGTGGAGGAATGCATAGAACAAGAATTTGAAGAATACGGGAAGGGCAGGAGTTGAGGAACTGAGAAAGTAGGTAGCAGGAGTTTCTACTTGTGACCTCTGAGAGACTGAAACCAAGAACTGAGTCCCTCATTTCATTTCTTTTTGTTTTAGACTATTGAGTTCTAAATCTGTACATATGATTTTATTAAGAAACTCATCTAGAAGCCCTTGATTTCAGATGATTATATATGTGAAGCAAATATTGTAGAATATAGCACATAGAAAATAATTAATAGATTAAAACATTTATAATAATACCCACAACAACAATGATGATGACAATGGTAATGTTGATTATTATTATAATCATCATTATTATCTGAAGTAAAATACCAAGAAAAGCTTCAAAAATATATGTACTATGAGCATACATTAGAAACACCTATTGGAGCATTTAGAAACAATTATATTTTAATATCTTTTTTATGTAAAAATATATTTAATTAGAAAAAATACTGAAAGAGCTCTCCACTTTTTTTAAAGATTTATTTTATTGTTTTTGACAGAGAGAGAGACAGAGACAGAGAGACAGAGAGAAAGGGGAAGGCCCAGAGCAGTCTCCATAGTTTAACTTGATCAGTTTTTGACATGGTTTTTGTTCCGCACAGGTGGGTGGGGCCATGCAGGGCAGTAACTGGTTTGGGGGCTTCCTGCACAGAAGGCATTCCCCCTCGAGCAAGGGGCCAAACTAGGGAGCAAGAACTGAACTGGGGGCCTCCTGCATGGGAAGCACACCATAGTTCAGCATATGGGTCCACAGGCCAGGGCTGGGATTTGATCCTCGGTCCCCAGAGCTACAAAGTGAGCCCTTAACCCACTGAGCCATCCTGGCTTCCCCTCCACTTTTGATGAGATGGAAATTAACATAGAGTACTGGTCTCCTTCCCTAAATCTACCCTGGGGAAATGAGGGAAATAAAACAATGAGAGGCATGTGGTGAAACATGAGGCCATCATTATGCTTTCGTGTGTGTGTGCACATGTGTGTGTGCATGTGTGTGTGTGTGTATGTGTGTGTGTGTGATTGAGTGTGTGGGGGGCAGTCATGATGAAATGGACTGTAGACTTGAAGCAATGGAGAAGCTTGGCATTTTAAGAGCTATATCTTGACCTATTCCCACAGAAACTACAATGACCAGATTGTTGGCGTGGAACATCAGTATGGAAGCAGCATAAAAACACTGCTGGGTGAATGGTAGATGAAAACAACTCTTGAATATTTATTACTTTAGCTTTTTTCTTCTAATTCCTATGGCTGGAAGATTGCATCTATGGAAAATACCTCTTCATTACACACACACACACACACACACACACACACACACACACACATGTATGTATATGTATATATGTATATATACACATATATTTATACATACGCACATACATATATGTATATATGAGTTCTGACAATTAAGTTAAAAAACTTGCCACTATGCGCTCATACTGGCAGCACTATACAAACATCTTGGTAAGGTTTCATGAGCTTGCTCTGTTAGTGTCACATACCTGTGTTCATGTTGATGTGTGACAGTGTCTTGCTGAGTGGTATTCATTATTGTTGCATGTTTTTGTGTGCCAGTACAAAAATGTCAGAGCTTGAATTAGACCAATAAACAAACATTAAATTTTTTGTAAAACTTGACAAGAGCTAAAAGGGAATTGAGAACATGTAAGTCCAAGTTTATGAGAATAATGTCATGAAGAGAACAGCAATGTACAAAAGTATTAAACTTTTTTTGAGGGGATAGAAAGCATAACTGCTGAAGAGAGTTCAGGATAGCCAGTAACAAGCCAAACAGATGAAATCATAGTAAAAATTCTTCAAATTGTGTGTCAAACTAATCAGCTGACTGTGAGAATCATAACAGATTAAGTAATCATCAGCAGAGACATAAGTTAGGAAAATCTGAATTGAAACGTAGTATGAGAAAGGTGTGTAAAAATGGTCCCAAGAGAGCTTACTGATGAACAAAAGCAAAGGAGAATGAAAGCTTACCAAGACTTTTAGGAGAGGCAAGATGATACTTTGGGCCATGTTATCACTGGTGACAAAACATGGGTGTACCAATATAACCTGAAATAAAGCATCAAAATGCGCAATTGAAGTCAGACAATTCATCACAAAAATGATTCATTAGTACAAATCAAGAATTAAAACAATGTTGCTAAACTTTTTTGATATCAGAAGGACTGTTCATTATGAATTTGTACCAACGGGACAAATAATCAACAAATTTGACTATTTGAAAGTGCTGAGAAGGCTGTGTAAAAAAGTGAAATGGAAACAACCTCACGGTTTCACCAACAACTCAAAGCTCTTGCATCACAACAATATACCAGCTCATAGGCATTGTCTGTGAAGGAGTTTTTAGCCAATAAGCAAATAATTGTATTGGAACAGCCTCCCTACTCACCTTATCTGCCCCTGTCCCCTTCAATGACTTTTTTTTTCTTTTTTCCCAAACATAAAGGAAATATTGGAATTTTGATGACATTCAGGACATTAAGGGTAATACAACAATGGCTCTGATTGACGGTCATTCCAGAAAAAGAGTTCCAAAATTGCTTTGAAGGGTGGAGTAGACACTGGCACTAGCATATGGCTTCCCAAGGGGAATACTTTGTAGCACATATATGAAGTATGTGTATCTATAAATATATGTGTGTGTGTGTACACACACACACACACACACATATATATATACACACACACACATTATATATATGTATATACATATGTTTTTATATGTTTATATATATATTTCAACTTAAAGGTAATTTATTGACTAGTAGATGGCCTGTGAGAGTGACAGTACAGAGGAACATCCGTCAATCTGTGGTATCTGAGGATCACCTCTGGTCCTCAGTTGGTACGCACACCAAGGCCAGACCTGCCCCCCATCACACTGTACATTACCATGGAGATGGGATCCTAGGCCAAAATGACTAGACACCAGAAAGACACAAACACTTTCCCAAAAATAAAAGGTCAAGAAGATGACAATTAAAATAAATATACAGAAAAGGGGAAAATATTGACAATATGAAATCAGAAAGAGTAGTTTTAAATTAGAAACAAGCAGAACTATTTTGCTATTAAATACTAAGAACATAGAATTTTTAATAAATGCTATAAGTACCAAAAGAACAAAAACAAAAAACAAACAACAAAAAAACACGATGGACCTTTGGTTATTAAGGTGAAAGATGAAAAATTTTCTTAGAAGACAGCAGTACATAATGGAAAGAAAGAAAAGGAGATTCAAAGTAGAAGTTCCCAAAACTGAAAAATATTTCAGCAGGAATAGAAGAATGAAGGATAGGAAATGCTGGATGAAGACAAATTTCTCATATTTAAAGAAAAATAAAAACCCTAAGATTGAGGTGAGTCATAGAAATGCTAAACAGGGCTAATAAGGAGAACTGCCTGTTTCAACATAATAAACTGAAAGTCCAGAACATTAAAGACATAAAGAACACTCCAAAAGCTTTCAGAGAGTATTCAAACCAAGTACAAAGGAAAAAATATTGGCATCATATATTTTAACAGAGCTCTCATATTCTGCCACACTCCGCCACCTCTGGCCACTCACTCATCCCAGCACTGGGGCTGAGCACTGTCACTCACTCTTGAGTCTGAGCTGGATTTTTTGACTTAGGAATAATAAAATGTGGAAGAAATGACATTGTCTCTCCCAAGGCTAAGTCAGAAGAAGTCTTGTGGCTCCTACTTTGAGCATGCTCCAGATGTTGCTCAAGTCACATGCCAAAAGTCCTAGGTGAGTTCAGCCTTTCAGGAATCTTTTTAAGGCACCAAACTAATAAGTGAAGAAGGCATCTTGGGAAGTGTGCCCCTTAGCCCCAGATCTTTCAGTTCTCAGCTGTTAAAGACACCCCCAGGTGATAGTCATGCCACTTGAGGCTTTTGGTGTTAATTGGACAGAAAAGAGACATCTTTGCTATACTTGTCTTGAATTCCTGATTTATGGAATCTATAAAATTAAAATACTTCATGATTTTTTCACCCACTGTGTTCTGGGGTTATTTGTTACAGAACAATCAGTAACTAGAACAGTTAGAGTGTTCTTTCTCCAGAGGTCCTTTTTAGCAAATAAAAAGAAACTCAAGTAGCATACTCCATTTTATTTATATATTTGTTTATTCAGCTATTCCTCAAATACTTAGTAATCATCTATCACTTATCAAATATTGTTAAAAGTGGTCAGGATGAAATAGTGTGTAAAATAGATACAATTACTATGCTTATAAATGTTATAGCCTTTTCTGAATTTGTGGGAAAACAGAGCTTGAGCTCAAGCTGCAGCCTTGCATGACATACAATCTCTAACACACACACACACACACACACACACCACATTCATATAGAATTAACACACCATTGCGTGCCATATAGTCATAAATCAAATAAATGAAATAATTAATACATGAATAAGAATACATGAATACTGGAATTCTTCTACTCTTTCAGAGACCCTATTTTGGTGTCTTTCTTTTTAAATCTTAAATTCTTCTTGTGAGAGAGTTAGTCATACTAATACTTTATACTCAAGCTTCTGTTAGTGTGCGCACACACATTATATATATATTCTCCTTAAATATATGAGCTAAGTTAAATACATTCTTTGAATAACAATAAAGTCTTTGACCAAGAATTAATAATTATATCATTAATACTAATTGAGATGATCTTTTTCTCTCACAACGGTATATTCAAGTTCACCATCAAGAACTCTGGAAGCAAATTCTATGAAAATACTGAGATTCAAAACATTCTGACGCTGACATTAACCTTTGTGTTTGCTGAGTCCAATGCCCTTATTTTACAGCTGGAGCAACTGAGCCCCGCAGGCAATGACACCAGACGGGTCATGCTCTCAGCAGCGGTGCAGATCATGCTGAACTCTGTGAGGTCGGCTGAGGTCCCATGTAACCCAGAGGAATCCTGGCATGAATTTCTGATCCTCTTCCCAATTCTGGCACCCGTTCTGGTACCCATATGTCTGTGCATACATAGAAGCTGAGGCAGAGAAGCACATGAGTATTGCCAAGATTCTAGACTCCTGAAAACACTTGCTCTATCCTGTTGCCATGACAACCCACTCAGGAAAGTACCTAGGTGCCAGACTTAGATTATTTTTTGTTTTGGGTCCCAGAGGAATACCAGAGTGAGTTGATAACTCTTTTATTGCTACCTGGAGAGCAGCCTTTCCCACCTGGTGTAGCTTCCAATTGTAGATCAACACTCTAGGGATGGCAAATGATGCAACTGTGGCTGATTTTATTTCCCTTGGAGATGATGACTATTATGACATGAAAAATAAGAGGACTTATAAGCTAACATGTCTACAAAAACTTGTAATTTCTTTAACCCTGACTTTCTCTGTATTTATGAAGCTCCCTGTTTTCAATCAAAGCATCTGCTCCTTCCTGCAGAGGAAACATTTGTATTCTATTATTCAGTGGTTGGACTATGAGTTACAGATTAAGCATGTGGGACTTTACTGAATGATGCAAAGCAAGGCTTTAGTTATAAGGGATAAAGAAGTTCTGAAGAATGGGAGCAAGGTTAGGTGTTGAGAACACGCAAAATCCTCTCTTTCTGGCAGGAAAGTATCATCTACTTTTAGAAGGTTCAAGATGTACATCATCTAGAAATCCTCATAACTGCATTATGATGCTACTACAACACATACCTGGATGTTGGAATAAGATAATGATGACCATACCCACATTGTTCTTATGTGTCAGACACTACTTTTGTCACTTTTATACTTCAAGTTGGTGAATCCTTATAATAACTCAATTAGGCAGGTACTAGAGAAATAAAATTCTAAGAATGGTCACAGATGCAACTTGGCTGATTTTATTTCTTATAGAACAAAGTTCTTTGAGGATTGTTGTGTCATAAATATAAGGCACTTGTACAAGCTAACAAGCTCAATAACACCCAGCTAAATAAATGAAAATACCAGGATTCAAATTCAGGCTGAGAATACTCATACCCAACATGCTATGCAACCTCTGCTGACATGTAACTATCTAATTGGTTGGTAGTAGATGGAAATCATATGCCTACATCACAACTATTTCAGTAGGCCACCACTTCACAGTCTTCTGCTCTGCTCCTAACCTCCTTTGGCCATTTTCTCTTTTTCTTATATCCTATATCACTGCCTTAGTTGAAGCACTAAATCTTTTCTTAGTTGGGAAGTTTAACAGCCACGTATCATATCCTTCCATCTCTCATACTGATTTTGTTCAACTCATTCTCCTCATTGCAGCCAGAGAGATTATTTTATAAAAAGTGTTAGATCTTATTCACTTCTATTTAAAAACTGTGCTACAAGGTCTAATGATTAAGTTCATGAATTCATTCTAGAAAAAAGTGCTGCATACCTCATTGCTGAATATCACTACAGTAACCTTCAAAGTACTTCCCTTGGGAAGCTCCATGTACCATGCCAGTGCCTAGTCCACCCTTCAAAGAAACTTTGAAACTTTTGCTGGAATGGCCATCAGTGCCATCGTTGTATTACTCTTGATGTCCTGAATGTGATCTAAATGTCTTCCTTTCAATATTTTCTTTGTCTTTTTTGGGTAAAGGAAAACATCATTGGGGACCAGGTCAGTTGAATAGGAAGGGTGTTCCAATACAGATTTTTGTTTACTGGATAAAACTCCCTCACAGACATGTGAGCTGGTGCATTGTTCTGATGCAAGTGTCTTGAGTTGTTGGAGAAAAGTTGAGTTTGTTTTTGTCTAACTTGTTCATGCAGCCTTTTCAGCACTTCCAAATAGTCAACTTGGTTGACTGTTTGTACAGTTGGTAGAAATTCATCATGAACAAGGCTTCTGAAAACACAAAAGGTTAGCAACACCATTTTGACTCTTTCTTTATTATTGTTTTTGACAGAGAAAGAGAGACAGAGAGATAGAAATACAGAAAGAGGAGCGACTAGAGCAGTCTCCATAGTTGTATGTCATTAGTTTTCAACATAGTTTTACTCCACAGGTGGGCAAGGGGCTGCACAGGGGAGGAACCAGGCCAGAGGCCTCCTACAGGGGAGGCACACTCCCGCAAGCTGGGGGTGTCTTACATGGGAAGCACGTTTGGGGCAGGGGGCAAACTGGGAGCCTCCCACATGGGAAGCTTGCCCGGTGAAAACTGAACTGGAAGCACATACCAATTCAGCACATGCATCCACATGGCTCGGGGCCAGAACATGAATTGCAGACTCTGGGGCTGCAAGATGAGTGCTCCACCTGCCAAGCTATCCTGGCATCCGTTCTCACTCTTGATTTGGACTAATGGAATGTTTTTGGTCATAAATTGGCTTACTTCCATTGTGCACTTTGACGTGTTTTTTTCAGAGTCATATTGATACACTGGTTTCTTCTACCAGTGATTACATGGCCCAAAACATCATCATGCCTCTCCAAAAAGGTCTTGGCAAATTTCAACTCTCCTTTGCTTATGTTCACTGGTGAGCTCCTTCAGGACCATTTTTGCATACACGTTTCTCATGCCAAGATTTTCAGTTTAGATTGTACTGTTTCCCTATCAATGTTTACATGGTCTGCTATACTTCTTATAGTAAGCCGATGATTTTGATGCCCAATTTGACAAATTTTTGCAATCATTTTATCATGTCTGCTCTTACTGGCTGGCCATACCTCTCTTCATCAATGATGCTTTCACGTTCCTCAGAAAAAGGCTTAATCCATTTGTACTCTGTCATTTTCTTCATGGCATAATCCCCATCAACCTGGACTACCATGTGCCTGATTTCACTTCCACTCCTGCAACGTTTAACAAGAAATTTAATGTTTGTGCATTGGTTTAATTTAATTTCCAGCATTTTTGCAACAGCACACAAAAGCACCCAATTAACATCAACAAACACCACTCAGCAAGTCACTGCCACACAACAACACAAACACAGGTGTGAGACACTGATATAGCAAGGTCATAAAACCTTACTGAGTTGTTTGTAATGTGCTGTCAATATAAGTGTGTGGTGACAAGTTTAAGAACTTTATTGTCAGACTTGTCCTTCCTCATCATCCCTGAATCAAACCCTCAGCAGATGGCTCCTGTGTCTAGGGTGTACTTCTGTTACAATTAGAGTTTTTTTTGTTTTTAATTTATAAGTGTTCAGTTGTTCTGGTTTAACTATAACTTAATCAAGACAGAGCTTTTACCTTTTATGCTTGTCTCTACTTCACAAAACACTTCCTTGCATATGGTAAACATAGAGAAAAGCAAAAAAAAAGAAAGTTTAATTAATGGTTATTGAATTAAAATAGCTAGTTCAGCCTTGGTCTCCATGTTAAGAAGCTGACATGATGCCTATTGTATCTTTAGTCTGCTTATAAAATTATCATTACAAAGCATATATTCATCTCACAGGGCAAATTTAAAATGTGACTATGACAACCTCAGCTACTACACTACTCTGGGGACAAAATTTTCTCAAGCATTAAGACAATGGCTTTCAGTCTGAATCCAGGAATCGTTGTCAAAAACATCTTTTGGTTGTTTAAAACAATACCTGCCTTTTCTTTAACTACCAAAAACCGTGCTAATTCTACTGAGTGAGCAGTGTTGTTGTAATCGCTTCTAATGCACATGACCCATTGACATCATGTCATAATACACCTTATTAGAGAACATCATTTCATTGTCTCAGCCACAATCAGCCACATCTATTGAGCATATACAGTACTGAGAACCATGTGACAGATGGTTTAAGAGGAATGCACAGGAAGTTCTCTCCCTTTCTCAGTGGCACCTTCTTTTATCCAGCCATCTGATGTACCACTGTGTGTTTTCCTTCTTCTCCCTCAATTACCATATTCAATAACAGACCAATAGCTTATGTGATTGTTGAATCCATCTCTTCCTCATCTTCATTGCTCCTATTTCTGCCCTAGCTTTACCATCTTTTGGTAGAAAACAAGACATCCTGTTCATTAGCTTCCCTGCTTCCTGTCTTATCCTTTTACAATGCTTTTGAATTATTCTATCTAGAAATCAAAGCTTACCTCTCTGTGTCCTTATTTAAAAACTTTTGAATACTCTCCATGATTCAAGTTCTGTAGGCTGACATTTGAGGTCTCCTTTTAGTTGGTTAACCATTACAGAGTATTTCCTGTGTATCATGAACTGTCTAGGCACTTAGATGTATTAATTCATTGATCCTCATAACATTCTTATGAAGAAAGTACTGTTTGATCACTGTCTTACTCTCAAGTTTCAAAACTTGCCATTCCAACTACATGTTGTATATATGTGATGTGGCTTATCATTCATTAGGTTTTTAAAATATTCCTTCCTCTGCTTGGTATGACTTCTATTTACTTCAAATTTCATCTTGTTTAGTGGTAATTTTCTTTTAAAATTTATTACAGATGTATTATTTGCTGCCCAAAAGCTTGTTTTTCCCTTTCTCCCAAAGGCATGCAAGGAGCCCATGTCTATGCTTCCATGACACCTTACATAAAATCTGGAAATGGTATTTACCATGGTGAATTGTCATTGTCTTTTTATGGGCATATATTAAGTCTGAGTTCCCAGGAATAGGGAATACATTTTATTCTGTATCCATCTTTGCATTCCATCCCTTCTCAATGGATGTCCAATGCTTATAAAATCAAATGGATACTTTTCTATGGAGTCATACAAAGTACAATTTCCATTGTAAATATGACTGAGCACCAATGTGAAGAGCATGTTGGTAGGGGTAAGAAGGAGTTAGGGGTTAAAATACAATGAAGAGGGTTAAATCTGGTGAAAATAAAGGACAGTACTTGAGAGTCAAGTTTTGAAATAGTAAGGATACAGATAAAGGAGAGAAGAAGAAAAAAATTCCAGTGGATAGTTTTCTGTGGCATATGTGGAGGAGGTTATTAAGGGGTACACATAGAATAAATTTTACCAAGGTATAAAGAAATTATTGGGGAGAATGATTGCATAGAAAAGCAATAGGGTGAATTATCTTAAATATTAGCTATAAGAGAATTAATGTTGCTATAATATTATAAGCAGTGAGGAGCTACTTATATTTTTGAACAGGGCAGGGAATTGACTGGGAAGGCAACTAAGAAATGTTATTTAAGAAGTAGTCAATTGGATTGGGCATTAAAGAGTATAGAAATAAAGAGAACAGATAAGAATCTATTGCAAACTTTAAAAATAAATGTGGTATAAGTATATGATGGAATGCTATGCATTCAGTGAAAAAGAATGAACTGGAAGTGAACACAACTCCACAGATGAATCTCCAAAGCACAATGCTGGAAGCAAAATGAGAGTGACAACCTTTATATGAAATAGAAAACATTAAAAAATATTAGTTATTTGTTTAAGTAAACAAATATAAACTAAAGATTTTAGTTTTACACTGAAAACTTATGTGTGGGAAAGATAATAAGCTCAGGAGATCAGTTACTATTTCTGGAAAATGATAGAATATGCTTGTGGAAGAGCATACAGGAGTCTTTGATGTGTTTCTGTTTTCTCACCTAAGTAGCAGGCATATGGCTATTAGGTATTTATTTTCAATATGCTTTTTATATTGGGGTAGTTTATAATACTAGTAATAATAAATGGGAAACAACAGAAAATGTATTTTAATATACTCTATTGAAAATACAACTACAGGTAGAAAAGGGAAACATAAGACATAGGAATTGTGTCTTTTCAAAGAGCTCAGATCTTTGATGAAGCATTCCAAGGCAACAAAAGTAAAGAAGAGTAAAGACACTGGAATCACTTAGGCAATTGACATTTTGGTGAGAGTTTCGTATTCTTAGTAGAGGTACGATGTTTAGATATAAGGATATTTTAGAGACAGCACTGACTCTAAAACTGTCATAAGAATGAGGAACCAGGAAGAGTTAGGGGAAATTGCATACGATCTGAGCACAGGCAAGAACTAAAAACTTGTGAGAATGAACTCACTGAGGGACAGAGCCTGAAGCAGCTAAAGGGCCTTGAACAATGTAGAGTCAGTGTGCCTGGTGGAAAGGGAACCAGAAAATGAAAAGTGTGCTTATTTGCTGGCAAAGGTTCCAGGGACATGTCAGCTCTTCATTGAGTTTGAACATAAGGAGAAATACTAAAAAATGTAAGCCTTTCATCACATTTGTTTCATCTGTCACTTTATTTACTTTCTCTTGAGAATTTAAATGGAGAGAGATCTGAGTGGATTTGAAATTTGTTATTTTAGAATGTTAAGTCCAAAGTTCCTAAATACTTTTGAAAAATCATCAGGTCTGTTAGAGATTTATTAAGAACACTTTAAAATATGCCTCTCTCTTATGTTTAGGTTACTCTTCTCTCTTTTATATGTTATCACCTACATTTGACTTTCAAGCAGAAAAAGAAACACAATTATTACTAACATTTGCTGGGTGGTTAATACATGACAAGACATAATGACAAACCTTTTACATAGATGATCATCTAACGCCTACAATTCTACAAGCAATGACTTATTCAATCAACATCTATTGTTTAGTGAGTGTCTATTATGAGCAGACACTGTTCTAGGTGCTGAAAATACCACTGTGAACAAAATTTATCTAAATTTCTGCACATACAGAGATATATTCTTGTGAGATGAAACAGATCTCTCTCTCTCACACACACACATGTACTAAATTAGTATAAATAAGTATAATATAGCATACAGTGCTGTTGTACTGACACAAATAATGAGTAAAGGGTTTTTGTTTGTTGTTATTTTTGTTTGTTCGTTTTTTAGCATTAATTAAGATATTCAGAGAGGTCTCACTGATGAGATGACTTTATTTACCTTAGAAGATGTAAGAAAGTCAATAGTAATAATACATGTGGGAAGTGGACTCATGACAGAGTTCCAGAATGGCAAGAACAAAAGCTCTTATATTTCAATACTGTGAAGGCTGATTGCCTGTAGAGAGAGCAGTAAGAAAGAGGGTCAAAGAGAAAGGAGATTGGGGTGTGTATCGCAGGAGGCAAGCAGGAAATAAGAAGGGTCCTGGAGAGACTTGAAGGCTCTTAAAATAAATTATGTTTTACTTTGAGTGAGATAAGAAGGCTTTAGCAAGTCTGAGCAGAAGAGTGAGCTGATCTCAGTTCTATTTTAGCAGAGTCATTACAGAAACAAGGGCCAAAGTAATCACCAAAGGAGGGGTGAGTGGGAGTTCCTGGTGACTTAGGACAGAATGAGAGTGTGGGGAGTTGAAAGAAATTGTATTTTCTGGCACAAAGTGTTTTGGTTGTGACGTAAATATGAAATTGCTTGTTAAAAGCACATGATTTTGATGCTAGCATACTTGTAAAGTCCTGATGGCTTAAGCATTGTCTTTTTTTTCTTCAAACCACTGGAAAACTATCATTTGTACTACATGCCATGGCTATACGGCAGGCAATGACCTCCATTTGCTACATATTGATCACTGCATAAATTCTTTTCCATTGCTTTTCTTTTTCATTAGACAATTTCTATATAATTACTTCCACTGGCTTATAATTACTTCCATTGGCCATTTTTTGTGATGTCAAACAAATATTTCACTTTATTAAAAACTTAAAAATAAAAGTCTCATTCTGTGGAACTATCCTTGGATTGTGAATTATCACTGCAAAGAGAAGTGTAGTGTTTGTTACTGGCAATTTAATACAGTTGTAGGCCTGGGATAATTTTGGTCAAGTTGACATTAAAATAAGCCCTACTAATATCAGTTATTTGTTTACCAACATATTAATAGCCAAACGTTGTTACCATAGAAAACCACTTGACATCAAAATAATCATAAATCAATTAAATGTTGGGGTGGGATGGCTCAGCCAGTGAATCACTCACTTTTCAGCCCTGGGGACCAAGGATCGAATCCCACCCCTGGCCTGTGTGGACCTGTATGCTGAACTAGGGTGTGCTTCCCATGCAGGAGGCCCCCAGCTCAATTATTGCCCCCTTGTTAGGCCCCTGGCTCAAGGGTACAGGCCTCCCATACAGGAGGCCCCTGGCCCAGTTCCCACCCTGGGTGGCCCCCACCCACCTGTGTGGAATGAAACCCTGTCAAAAAGCTGATGAAGTATAGCTATAGAGACTTCTCTGGGCCCTACCCCTTCTCTCTCTGTCAAAGACAATAAAATAAATCTTAAAATCAATCAATCAATCAATCAAACCCAGTTAATAATGTTATGAGGTAATTCCTGGCAATAAACTGGCCAGTCACAAGATCTAAGAGATATCTTCATGTTTTTTAGATTAAATCCTACAAAAAGTACACAAAAAAGTTACCAATAACAATCTCAGATAATAATAAATATCTTACTAGTTCTTATAATAATAAACACAGTGTGACATTGTTTTTAACTCTCAGAGCAAAGGTGACATATTGTCATATATTACTTCAATCATACTATGTAGCAAATTACCTACAAATTCAGTGGTTTAAAATAGCAATCCAGGGAAGCTGGGATGGATTAGAGGGTTAAACGCTCGCTTTGCAACCCTGGGGACTGAGGATCAAATCCCAGCATTGGCCCATGCAGACCCATATGCTCAACTGCGGTGTGCTTCCCATGCGGGAGACCCCCAGTTTGGTTCTTGTACCCCAGATGGGCTTCTGGCTTGAGGGGGTGTGCCTCCTATGCAGGAGAATCCCAGCCCAGTTCCTGCCCTGTGCATCCCCCACCC
This sequence comes from Craseonycteris thonglongyai, assembly GCA_004027555.1. Classification (NCBI taxonomy): domain Eukaryota; kingdom Metazoa; phylum Chordata; class Mammalia; order Chiroptera; family Craseonycteridae; genus Craseonycteris; species Craseonycteris thonglongyai. Next base: position 16,748 of record PVKE010010799.1, read on the forward strand.
ACCTGTGTGGAACAAAACCATGTTGAAAAACTGATGATGTACAACTATGAAGACTGCTCTCTGCCCTACCCCTTCTCTCTATCTCTCTATGCCTCTGTCTCTGTCAAAAACAATAAAATAAATCTTTAAAATAGTAGTCAGTTATTTCCATGGATCTATAGTAGCTGTAGGTCTGCTGACTCTGGCAGGGTTTAGCAAGGTGATTCCCCTTCAAATTGCAGATGTGTGAGTGAACTGGGAGATACTTTCCCCTGTGTCTTTATCCTTCTTGAGCTAGTGGGCTAGCAGCCAGGTGTGTTTTTCTGAGAGTAATGGCAGAGGTGCAGAAGAGCACAGCCAATCTGAAAAGTTAATTTCAGGCAGGGGTGTACTACAACTGCTTGTACTTATTTATAAGTTGGTTGTTACATTTTTAGCCTTTTATAAGCTGGTTGTTAAAATAGCCATTATTAAAATTAAATACATTACAGTAAAAACAAACATAAATATTTAAAATTCACCACTTTCTCATTATTTCTGTACATTGTCTTAGTATCTTGAGGCAATTTAGGTCTATTATTTCTGTGTGGTAGACATATTCTAAAACAGTATGTTACTGTGCATCTATCTCTCTTTTCAGCTTTGCATTCACAAGTGTCTCACGAGTAGCTTGAAATTGGCCATGATATGGGAGTATTTATACCATGAAAATTAGTAAATGCAACAAATCAGAATGTTTTTGCTCATGTTGTTGAATAATTGATTCTCTACTCAAGCTGTTTAATAAATAGAGAGCCAGTTGTGAAACATTTTCAAGCACAGCATTCATTTCAAGCCTTAGCTTGCATCAGATCTACAAAGATCTTATTGAGCAAAATCTAGCAGTAGTGAAGCATACTCTCCCTTTAGTAAAAGGGAGTGCAAAATGACATGGCAAAGGTACACTAGAAAGAGGAATAAATTATTGAAACTAATACTCCAATCTACAACAGTTAAGGACAACTACAAAATGTCTGTATAGTGTTTCTATGTACGAGTAAATTAGTGAGTATGTATAATGTTCAATTTTCTCAAATGTTAATATTCCTCATTATTTCTAACACTTTCAGAGAAAAGTAAATATTTAAAAGGGGCAATTTGAATTACAAAATAAGTCTTATTTATTTGTGCTTATGAAATGCTCTTCAATAATGATGGTAGTCAAACTGAAATAGGCTGGCATGGTTTGCTGCTTTATGATTGTTAAGCTCTAATAAGTACAAAACCTAGTAAATTTTTATTTCATTCTGAACTTATTATATTTTACCCAAAACATGATTTTTTCAAGATATTGCAAAACTGACATGACCTATTAAAAAAAAATCTCTAAGCTTAACTCAAAAAATATGAATAATCTTACTTTCCTTACATGTAGCTTTATCTGTTAATTGGAAATAGCATCCCCAGATGCACTGAGTATGTTTCTGAAGGAGGGAGAGGGACATCTTAAAAATTGCAGTGGAAGCCAAGGAAAACCATAATTTACATTTCAGAATATAAATGCCTCGGGGAAGACTTCTTCCCCTGCTGACTGAAACTTTGACTGGCATTTCAATAGGATTCCACCAAATTGAAGGTTGGTTCCTGGAAACTCATCCTCGTGGTTACCAATGATTATAATTCTAGGCGTCTGATCTGAGAAAATAATGTCTGTGAGAACAGGGCATTTAAAAGTCAAGACAACTGTGAAAACCAATGAGCCAGAAAAGCAACCCGAGGAGAAAAGCAAGAACATGAGAACTGAGAGTTTATATATGCTTCTTTCTGGAGATTATATATTTCTAATGCAAGATAATTCTGTTTATATGTGAAGGGGAGGAAAATTTTTACTTCTACTCCTCTCCATTCTTTGGCTGGTCTGATTATCAAATTAACATAAGACACATTAACAGAAGATAAAAACAAATTTAATTTTATATGTATGGCTTTCAAGAAATATGAAGCCCACTGGCAGTCAGGCAATTGTTTATACGCCATTCTGAATAACAAGGCATAGGAGCTGGGACTTCAAAGGACAGAAAGGCAATTTAGAGAAAGATGAATAGGGATGCCGGGATAGCTCAGATGGTTGAGCACTTGCCTTGCAACCACAAGGTCAAAGGATCAAATCCTGGTGCTGGTCCATACAAACCCATATGCTGAACTGTGGCTCAACTGGTAACTGCCATCATGGTGTGGTGGTGAAAGTTCTTGCCTCCCCTTTCCCAGGCCCCCATTTCAGTTCCTGTCCCACATGGCCCCACATCCACCTGTGTGGAATGAAACCATGTCTCAATTAATGATGTACAACTATAGAAACTGCTCTGGGCTCTCTCTATCTCTTTTTCTCTCTGTCACCTTCTCTCAGACAATAAAATAAACCTTTAAACATTTTTTAGAAATAATGGAAGATGGAGATTGAGGGAAGATGGCAGATTAGGTGAACACTGTGTCTGCAGACTCTCTGGATTACATCATTTTGTGTATAGACAGGGGACCACCCAAACTTGAGAAGCATTGGAAAGCTGACTGAACAGAACCTTGAGAGCTAAAGATATAAGAAAAGCATCACTGAGACTTGTAGGAAAAGTGGAGATGCAAAACAGGTGACCCCCCCAAACCAAAGAGCAAAAGAAATCTGGGTGGGGCACCTTGGGGGCAAAGCCTTCCATAGAAGGATGAGGAGTGATAGCCCCTCACAGGACTTTTTCAGCCTGGGAAGCCCTGTGCATGAGAGAAAAAATCTTGTCATTTCTAGCAGGGAAAATCAGCAAGAACTGTCTATATTGGTGGGGCAGAAGTTGGCTAGAAATCCAGACACTTTCCTGAGGGGTGCAAGCACAATCCAATCTAATTTTCACTCACTGGGTATTCACCAGAGGGCTGGTATCTCTAGGGGTTCCTGAGACATGTGGGGCAAGCATAAGCTGTGGTATTTGGGGATAAGGGTCAGAGAAAGCCATTGTTCCAGTTCAGAATTTGCTTCATGTGTAGTGCACAGGAGGACACCAAGTGTTCTATGTTAAATCCTCCCCCAAAAGGCCAATTCTGAGAATTCATCTGATTAACATAATTTGCACATGTGCACTGCACACCAAAAAAATAATAATAATAATAATAAAGTAATACCTCTACCCAACACAGCTTAAACTACAGTACCCAGGGGAATCTGGGCTCTTAAGAGCCCAGCCCTTAGCCTCCTAGCTGAGAAACTGGTTTCATAGAATTCTGCAAGGCAGGCCAATAAGCAGAACCTGACAAAAAGTGACCAACTCTGAAGGACTTTTTCCAACCAGGCTGCTCTGCCACTCTCTCCACACAGTGAAAAAAGAGATAATAGTGAAAAACAAAACCAAAAACAAACAAACAAACAAACAAAACCCACTAGGCTCTCAAGAAATTTACTAACTCATTATTTTTTATTTTTCTTTAATTTATTTTTTTCTTTCTGCAATTTTGTTTATCTTTTCTTAATTTTTCCTTTTATACATTTTTTATATTTTTCTTCTATTTTTTCCTTTTATTGTAATTTTCATTAATGTTATCATTCTCACTACTTTTTTCTTTTCTTTTTCTTGCTTTTTATTCTTCCTCTTTTAAAGTGTGCCCAGACAGACTGGAGATTGCCCCGTCCCACTCAGGTGGCTAAAAGATCGGCCCCACCCAACTAATGGGGGGAACACAGTCTTGTAGATTTTTGTGTGAACAGCTGTCTGGGACTTTCAGAGACCTTCCAATGCCCCTATACTCCTCCTCCAGAGCCAGTAAAAGTTCAGGGCTCTGAGCAACAGAGAGGAGGAAAGGGAGGAAAGCTTTTTGTTTGTTTTTTTTCTTGTTTTATTTGTTTGCTTTCTTTTTTCTTCTTAATTCTACTTTTCTTTTTTGTCTTTCTTTCTGTTTTACCAAATGGCTTGCACAGGACTTTTCTCTTTTGCTTTTTTTCTTAAGTTTACCTTATTTTTGTTTTATTTTCTTCCTTTTTCCCTTCTTTTTAAAACTCTTTTTCATAATTTCTTTTATATGTATGTTATTTTTCATTAAAATTTTTATATATTTTTTAATTTTTCAAATTTTTACTTTACTTTTTATCTTTATTATTAGTTTTCTATTTTATTTATTTTACTACTATCATTTTTTTATTTTTATATTTTTCTTTCAAAGTGCACGTAGGCAGTCTGAAGTGTTCACTTGGCCACATGAGGAAATTCTGGAAGGCTGAACCATCAAACCTGCCCTACTAGTGGGGGAAGACTGTCTTGGACTTCTGCAGAAGCAGCATTCTGAGGCTGCCTAGGGACACCTCATTGCTGCTCTGCTACCATCCTCCAGCCCAAGAGCAGCTAACAGTGTGCTGTGCATGGCAGACTGCGGGGCTCTCAGGGATTTTTTAAAGTACATTTGTTTGTGTGTTTGTTTCTGTTTGTTTCTTTTCTTCTACTTTTTCAACATGAATACAGGACGCATAAAAATTTGCCCTGTCAATACGGAGGCTCCCTAGGTGGCTGAGTGACCGAGTCCACCCAAACAATGGGAGAAAACATGCTAGTAGATTTTAGCAGGAGCAGCTGCCAACAGCAGACCAGAGAGCTTTCCATGCTTTTTACTATTCCCCATGCTCAAATAACGAGGGGCTGTGAGCAGCATCTTGTTCAACTATAGCTGAAGCATACATACAACACATTCAAGGGACAATCCTAGGTACGTGCATGGGAGATCAGAGATTGCACCACCAGATCACACAGGACACATCCTACATAAGGCCTCCAAGCACAGACTTAAAATCATTAGAGATAAATGTACTACATAGAAACAAACATAGAGAAGAATCCCTAATGAGAAAACAGAGAAACATGTTTCAAATAAAGGAACAAGAGAAACCTTCAGTAATATAGCTAAATGAAATGAAGACACTCAACCTACCAGAGCAAGAGTTTAGAACACAGGTTATAAGAATGCTGAAGAAACTTAATAAAAACTTCAATTAAGAGATAGCAATCATAAAGACATTGAAACCATAAAAAAAAACAACCAGTTAGAAATAAAGATTGGAATAACTGAAATAAAGCCTACACTAAAAAGAATCAACAACAGATAACATGAAGCAGAAAACTGAATCTGTGATTTGGAACACAAGGTTACAGAAGATACCCAACTGGAACAGCAAAAGAAAAAGGAATAAAAAGAAGTGAGGAAAGCCTGAGAGACATCTGAGACAACATTAAGTGTACACCATTCAGATGATAAGGGTACCAGAAGGAGAAGAGAGGGAGCAAGGGATTGAGAACCTATTTAAAGAAATAACTGAAAACTTTTCTAACATGGCAAGAAGATAGACACACAAACCCAAGATGTGTAAAGAGTCCAATGAAGATGAGCACAAAAAGGTCCACACCAAGACATATCATAATTAAAATTACAAAGGTTATTAAAGACGAAGAGAGGATCCTAAAAGCAGCAAGAGAAGACAATAACTTACCTACAAGGGAGCTCCCATTAGACTATCATTGGATTTATTAGTAGAAGCTATGCAGGCCAGAAGACAGTGACAGAAAATCATCAAAGTAATAAAAACAAGGACCTACAACTAAGACTACTCTACACAGCAAGGCTATCATTTAAAATTAAAGAAAGATATAAAGAACTTCCCAGATAAGAAAAAGCTAAAAGAATTTGTTACTCCTAGGCCAGTGTTACAAGAAATAATACAAGGACTTATTTAACTAAAAGAAAAGAGACAACAAGCAAACAAAAGATAATAAAAACATGAATAATAACCTGGTGATGAATATGTACCTATCACTTTAAATGGAAATGGACTAAATGCTTCAATGAAAGGAAATAGGGTAGCTGAATGAATAAAAAAAGCAAGATCGAGGCATATGTTGTCTACAAGAGATTTGCCTCAGAAAAAAAGGACACACATAGACTGAAAGTAAAGGGATAGAAAAGTATATTCCATGCAAATGGAAATAAAAGAAAAAATCCTGGGGTAGCAATACTTATATCAGACAAAATAAACTTTAAAACGATGACTATAACAAGAGTCAAAAAAGGATATTACATCATTCTAAAGGGATCAACCCTACAAGAGGATATCAATCTTGTAAACATTTATGCACCCAACATAGGCGCACCAAAATATATAAAGTAAATATTGATTGACATAAAGGCAGACATCAACAGTAACACAATCACAGTAGGGCACTTTAACACAGTACTGACACCAAAGGACAGATCTTCCAGACAGAAAATCAACATGGATACAATGGCCTTAAGTGATACACTAGACTAGATGGATTTAATTGATATTTTTAGAGCATTACGTCCCACAGCAGCAGAATATACATTTTATATTCAAGTGCACATGAAACATTTTCCAAGATAGACCACATAACAGGCCACAAAAAAAGCCTCAATAAATTTAAGAACATTGGGGATACCATACGGCTCATCAGGTTGAGTGCTCACCTTGTGTTCTTGTAGTCTGGGGATTGAGTCCCAGCTCTGGCCTGTGTGGATCCATATGCTAAACTGGGTGGGCTTCCCCTGTGTGGGGGTTCCAGTTTGGTTCCTGCTGGAGTATGCTTCCCATGTGGGAGGCTGCTGTCTTAGTTTCCATCTTGCAGAGGCCCACACCCACCTGTATGGAATGAAACTATATTGAAAACCAGTGATGTGTGACTGTGGAAACTTTTCTGGGCCCTCCCCCTTCTCTCTCTCTCTCTCTCTCTCTCTCCCTTTCTGTTAAAAAAAAAAAAAAAAAAAAAAAAAAAAAAAAAAAAAAAAAAAAAAAAAAAAAAACAATAAAAAAAAATAAAAATAAAAACTGAAAAACACAGAAACACATGGAGGCTAAACAATATGTTATTAAACAATGAATGGGTCAACAGTGTGATTAAGGAAGAAATCAAAAGGCACACTGAGAAAAATGAGAATGAAAATACAACTACTCAAAATATATGAAGCATAGAAAAAGATGTCTTGAGAAGAAACTCATAGCAATGCAGGCACCTGAAGAAAAAAGAAAAAGCTCAAATAGTAAGTTTAAATTTACACCTAAGGAATTTGGAAAAAGAACAGCAAACAAAGTCCAAAGTGAGCCTAAGAAAGGAAATAATAAAAATTACAGCATAAATAAAGAACACTGAAACCAAGAAGACAATACAAAAGATCGATAAAACCAATGGATAGTTCTTTGAAAAGATAAACAAAAATTAACAAGCCTTTAACCAGACTCCTCAAGAAAAAAAAGAGAGAGGACCCAAATACGTAAAATCAGAAATGGAAGTGGAGAAGTGACAACAGACACCACAGAAATATAAGAAATTGTAAGAAAATATTATGCCAACAAACCAGACAACCCAGAAGAAGTGGATAAATTCTTACAAACATGCAAGCTTCCAAGGCTAAATCAAGAAGAATCAGGGTATCTAAACAGACAAATTACAATAAAATTGAATCAGTAATCAACAAACTCCCAACAAGCAAAAGCCCTGGACCAGATGGCTTCACATGTGAATTGTACTGACCATTCAAGAAGAAATGAACACCTATTCTCCTCAAACTATTTCAGAAAATCCAAAAAGAGAGTAGGTTCTTGAACTCTTTTATGAGGCCACCTTTACCCTGATTCTAAAACCAGATAAACATTCTATGAAACAAAACAACAACAACAGAAAAACAAAAACAAAAAACAAACCCTATAGGTTAATATGCCTACTAAATATAAATTCTCAACAAAACATTAACAAAAAAAATCCAGAGGTATATTAAAAAAAAAATTATACACCACAATCACATGGGATTCATTTTTGGGATGCAATGTTGGTTCAATATAAGTAAATAAATCAGTGTGATACATCACAAAAACAAAATAAAAAATAAATATTATATGGTCATTTCAATGGATTCAAAACCCCCCCAAAAAACGTTCAACATAATCCAGCCACCATTTATGATAAAAATTCTAAGCAAAGTAGGAATAGAAGAAACACATCTTAATATAATAAAGGCCATATATGTTAAAGCTGCTTCTAACATCACACTTAATGAGAAAAAATGAAAGCATTTCCATTAAGCTCAGGAGCAAGACAAGGATGCCCAGTGTCACCACTCTTATTTAACATATTACTGGAAGTCCTTAGCTATAGCAATTACGGTAAACAGATAAAAGTCATCCAAAAAGAAAAAGAAGAAGTAAAACTATCATTATTTGCAGATGACATGATACTATATATAAGAAGCTGAAAGATTTGACCCCATAATTACTGAAACTAATAAAGAAATTTAGTAAATTAGTGGGATACAAAATTATTATCCAAAAATTTATCACATTTTTATATACCAATAACAAACTAACAAAAGGAGAAATTAAGAAATCAACTACATTTACAACTGCAGAAAAATATATACCTAGAAATAAATTTAGCCAAGGAAGTAAAGGAGCTGTACTTGGAAAATTATAAGACACTGAGGAGAGAGATCAAGGAAGATACAAATAAATGAAAACACATACCATGGTCACGAATAGGAAGAATTAATATAGTGAAAATGGCCATACTACCCAAAGCAATCTACAGATTCAACACAATTCCTATCAAAATACCAATGACATTCTTCACAGAACTAGAACAATTAATCCTGTAATTTATGTGGAACCATAAAAGACCTAGAATAGCCACAGCAACCCTGAGAAAGAAGAACAAAGTTGGAGTAATCACATTACCAAAAATCAAATTATATTACAAGCCTACAATTATCAGCACGGCGTGGTATTGGCATAAAAATAGACACATAGATTAATGGAACAGAATAGAGAACACAGAAATAAACTCAGATTTATATAGCAAATTAATCTATGACAAAAAAAGCAAGAATTTACATTGGAGTAAAGACAGTTTATTCAACAAATGGTGCTGGAAAAACTGGATAGATACATGCAAAAAGAAAAAAATGAAATTGGACCACCTTGCTATACCATATACAAAAACAAATTAAAAAATAAATTAAATACCGGTACTTAAATTTAAGACCTGAAACCAAAAAGTTTCTAGAAGAAAATATAGAAAGTAACTTCTCAAACAATATCCTTAGGAACACATTCAATGATTTATCTCCTCAGGCAAGGGAATCAAAAGGAAAAATAAACAAATGAGACTATATTACACTAGTAAATATATATATATATATATATATATATATATATATATATATATTTTTTTTTTTTTTAATTTTTTTTTTACACAGCAAAAGAAACCAAGAAACAACCAACAAAACAAAAAAAAACATCCTACAGAACGGGAGAAATATTCATCAATGAAGAATCTTATAAAGGGTTAATATCCAAAATTTATAAGAAACTAATACAACTCTACACCAAAAACAAACAAACAATTAAAAAATGGGCAGAAGACCTGAATAGACATGTCTCCAAAGAGGACATACACATGGCCTATAGATACATGAAAAGATGCTCAACATCACTAATCATCAGAGACATGTAAGTCAAAACCATGAGATACCATTTTATTCCTATCAGAGTGGCTATCATCAATAAATCAACCAGACACATCAAAGATGGCGGCATGAGAGGAGAACGCCGATATCTGCCTGGGAAGGGCCTTGTGAACAGAGGGGAATCCACAGGGGAAACCCTGAGAAGCAACCTCAACTAAAAGAACCACACAACGCAGAACAACACACAAAGGTTAGAGAAAAAAGGGGAGAGCGGGAGAGGAAAAGGGAAGCAGCAGTTCAGGGACAGAGACTCGGAGCGCGGACCGGGGATGGCAAAAACAAAGGGGGGTTAGGGGGCTACAGTCAGTGTGGAGCTGGATCGAGGGCGGGCTGGAAGCCTGGACCTAGGGAGCGTGGAATCTCCACAAGACTGTGGACAATTTAACATCCGAACTCAAGGGACAGCACACAGTGCCCTAATCAGATCACAGAGCCTAAAGTGGAACAGGGACTGTGGAGCAGGGCGGCTGCACTTCCCGGCGGGCGGGGTGAGAGCAGGGCACCAGCCCGCAACAGCTCAGCACCCCTGATTTACGGAGGAGATAGACTGTGAGGGAGTGCCTTCTGAAGACAGGGCTCTTGGAGTGAGGGCTGGGGCTTGAGTGGGCATAGCTGCATTAGACGTGCTTAGAGTGAATCTGGCGGTCTCAACAGAGCAGGGAGCATAGAGCCGCTGCCTTGGGAGCTACGGCCTGTGTGCACTGGGCTGTCGGCGCCCCGCCCACCAGGCGCCCAGCACCGCTAAAAGTGCGCAAGCGTGCACCCGGTCTTTCGGGGCTGCTGCAGCACTGCTGCTTGCTTGCAAGTGCGCAACAGGGCTATTGGTGTCCTGCCCACCGGGCCTCTGGGGCGCTGCAGACCGTGCGCGCAACTGTGCTGCCAACCGGGTCGCTGAGGTATCATTGCCTGCGCGCAGGACTGTGCGGCCAACCAGGCCCACTGCCAAGCCCCAGCCCATCCAACTGCTGCCCTGCGGGCATGGCTTACAGATGCAATTGAAGGAGGGGCAGCCAGGTGGAGGAGAGAAAGACCAGAGCTCCTGCGCCCCACCCGCACTGAACAACCAGCCCCCTGCTGAAAGAGGAATCTGCTATTGTGTCTCAGGCCCACCCTAGCTCCTACTCACATGCCTCCACCCCTGGCCACACCTTTACTACCCTGCTATCTAACAGCTAAGACAGCAACCTGAAGTACCCCAAGACACAGAAGCTGTCTGCTTCCCCCAACCCTCTCCAAAAATCTTCTTCTCCCACAACTGAGCCCAAAAGAAAAAATAAAGAGAAGCCCATCTGATAGGCAACCCCCCAGAGGGAAAACAGACTCATGCGTAAAGCAAAAAGGACCACATCAAACACAATACACACCTCAGAATTCAAAGCCCCTCTGGAAGATCAGGGGCAGTCTTTACTAAAGGACCTTGCACACTTGGAATCAAACCTAAGTGAAACAGAATTCAGAGCTGCATTAATCAAGACACTCAGAGAGCTCGCTCAATGCTGGCAAAGTACCCAGATACAGTTAAATGACCTCAACAAGGAATTTTCTGAGCAAAATAAGTACTTTACCAACAAAATTGAGAAGCTAGAGCAGAACCAAAAGGAACTCCTTGAAATGAAAGGCATCATGGGAGAGCTGAAAAAAGAACTGACCAGCATAGGAAACAGGGCTGACCAGCTAGAGGAAAGGATGAGTGAAATTAAAAATGCAAACATGGAAATGTCACAGAGGGAAGAAGAAAGGGAAAGGAGAATCATGAGAAACAAAAGAATCCTACAAGAACTCTCTGACTCAATCAGAAAGAACAATATTAGAATAATAGGGGTACCAGAAGAAAGCGAGATGAATCTTCTCAGAGTCTAGAAAAACAAATAGTGGATGAAAATTTCCATAACCTGTGGAAAGAATTACAGCCCCAAATCTAAGAGAAAAACAGAAGCCCTAACTACCTAGACCCCAGCAGATCTTCCCCAAGGCGCATTCTTCTGAAGATGACAAAAATCAATGACAAAGAAAAAATCCTCAAGGCTGCCAGGGAAAAAAACAAAATATAACTTTCAAAGGAAAACCTATCAGGCTGTCACCAGACTTCTCAGCAGAAACTCTGGAAGCCAGGAGGGATTGGAGCCCAATCTTCAAAATATTGAAAGAGAGAAATTTCCAGCCAAGAATCAACTATCCAGCAAAATTAACCTTTAGATATGAAGGAGGAATTAAGGCCTTTTCAGATATACAGAAGCTGAGGGAATTCTCCAGTTCAAAACCGGCACTCCAAGAAATACTAAAGGAAGCTAACCGACCTGAATCCAGAAATCAAAATAAATGGAGAAAAGTTGGGACAACAAAAAAAATAAAAAGGAAAGAAGAAATGGATACAGGACATCCTCATATATCAATCATCACCCGGAATGTAAATGGACTGAATTCACCAATAAAGAGGCACAGGATAGCAGACTGGATTAAAAAACAAAATCCAACCATATGCTGCCTACAAGAGACACACCTCAGCCACAGGGACAAACATAGACTCAGGGTCAAAGGATGGAAAACAATACTCCTTAAAAAAATAATAAGACATAAAGATGGACATTACATCTTGATAAAAGGGACAATACAACAAGAAAACATGACACTCATCAATATATATGCTCCGAATCAGGAAGCACCAAAATTTATAGAGCAACTACTAACAGATTTAAAAGGAGAATTTGACAAAAATACAATTTTAGTAAGGGATCTAAACACCCCCCTGACAACATTGGAAAGATCATCAAAGCAGAAACTAAATAAGGAGATTTCAGCTTTAAATGATACTTTACAGGAAATGGACATAATTGACATTTACAGGTCATTCCATTCTACAACAAAGGGCTATACATTTTAATCTAGTGCACATGGAACATTTTCAAGAATAGACCATATCCTGGGACTTAAATCCAACCTCACCAAATTTAAGGACATCCAAATAATACCAAGTGTATTCACAGACTACAAAGCTTTGAAACTTGAGATTAATTGCAAAAGATCAAGGGCAGAGAGAACCACATATACGTGGAGATTGAACAACATGCTACTAAAAAATTACGGGGTCAAAGAGGAAATAAAACAAGAGGTTAAAAAATTTGTAGAAACAAATGACAATGAAAACACGACGTACCAAAATTTCTGGGACACAGCAAAAGCAGTATTAAGAGGGAAATTTATATCATTACAGGCCTATCTCAAGAAACAAGAAAAACTACAAGTAAACACCCTCACATCTCATCTTATAGATCTAGAAAAAGAAAAACAGAGGTCCCCCAAAGCCAGTAGAAGAAAAGAATTAATAAAAATCAAAGCAGAAATTAATAAAATTCAGAATAGAGAAACAGATAAAATTAACACGACAAAGAGCTGGTTCTTTGAAAAACTCAACAAAATCGACAAACGACTGGCTAGGCTCACCAAAGGACAAAGAGAAAAATCTCATATTTCCAGAATATGGAATGATATGGGAGAGATTACAACTGATGCTGCAGAAATACAAACAATCATAAGAGGTTATTATGAAAGACTCTATGCCACCAAATTTGGCAACCTAGAGGAAATGGACAAATTTCTAGAAACATATAGTTTACCTAAACTGAACCAAGAAGATTTGGATAACCTCAATACACCAATCAACAGTACAGAACTTGAAACAATTATCCAAAAATTGCCCAAAGGCAAAAGACCTGGACCAGATGGCTTTACCAATGAATTCTATCAGTCATTCAAAGAAGAACTAATGCCCATCCTCCTCAAACTACTCCAGAAAATTCAAGAGGAGGCAGTACTACCCAACTCTTTCTATGAAGCTAATATCGCCCTAATACCAAAACCTGGGAAAGGCAATACCAAAAAGGAAAACTATAGGCCAATCTCACTGATGAACACTGATGCAAAAATCTTCAACAAAATTTTAGCTAACAGAATACAACAATGCATTAAAAAGATTATTCACCATGACCAAGTGGGATTCATCCCAGGGGCACAAGGATGGTTCAACATACGCAAATCAATCAATGTAATCCAGCACATAAACCAAACAAAGGATAAAAACCACAAGATTATCTCAATTGATGCAGAAAAAGCATTCAACAAGATATAACACCCATTTATAATAAAAACACTAAATAAAATAGGAATTGAAGGAAAGTACCTCAACATAATAAAGGCCATATATGACAAACCCTCAGCAAATATTATTCTGAATGGGGAAAAGCTGAAACCTATTTTCCTAAAATCAGGAACAAGACAGGGATGCCCCCTGTCACCACTGCTGTTCAATATAGTTCTGGAAGTTCTAGCCAGAGCAATCGGACAAGAGAAAGCAATAAAAGGTATTAGAATCGAGAGAGAAGAAGTTAAACTGTCACTCTTTGCAGATGACATAATCCTGTATATAGAAAACTCTAAAGACTCTATCAGAAATCTATTACAAATAATAGAGTAAATACAGTAAAGTCGCAGGCTACAAAATCAGTGTCCCAAAATCAACTGCCTTTTTGTATGCCAACAATGAAACTTCAGAAAGAGAGATGAGAAGATCCATTCCCTTTGCCATTGCAAACAAAGAAATGAAATACCCAGGAATAAATCTAACAAAGAATGTGAAGGACTTATACACTGAGAACTATAAGACACTCTTAAAAGAAATTAAAGAGGACACAAAGAAATGGAAAGACATTCCATATTCGTGGATTGGAAGAATCAACATAGATAAAATGGCCATTCTCCCCAAAGCAATATACAGATTCAATGCCATTCCCATTAAAGTCCCACAGTCATTCTTTCAAGAAATAGGTTAAAAAATCATCAAATTTGTATGGAACCACAAAAGACCACGAATCGCAAAAGCTATCCTAAGAAAAAAGGATAAAGCTGGGGGCATCTCACTGCCTGACTTTTCTCTGTACTACAAAGCCTCAGTAATCAAAACAGCTTGGTACTGGCAGAGAATCAGATACACAGACCAATGGAACAGAATTGAAAACCCAGAAATAAATCCACAAATTTATGAACAGATTATTTTTTATAGAGGATCGAAAAATATACAGTGGGGAAAAGAAAATCCTTTCAGTAAATGGTGCTGGGAAAATTGGAAAACCACATGCAGAAGGCTGAATGTGAACTGCGATCTCTCACCATATACCAAAATTAACTCAAAATGGATTAAAGACCTCCAAATAAGAAAGGAAACAATCAATTGCATAGAAGAAAACATTGGCACTAAACTTACAGACCTGGAGTTCAGGGAGGACTTTATGAATCTGACCTTAATGGCAAGGGAAGTAAAAGCACAAATCAACAAATGGGACCTTATCAAGCTAAGAAGCTTCTGCACTGCAAAGGAAACCATCAGCATCAACAAAGCAAAGAGGCAACCAACCAATTGGGAGAAAATATTTGCAAACAATGCCTCTGATAAGGGGCATTTCTCAGGTTTTGGTATTAGGGTGATATTAGCTTCATTGAAAGAGTTGGGTAGTACTGCCTCCTCTTGAATTTTCTGAAGTTGTTTGAGGAGGATGGGCACTAGTTCTTCTTTGAATGGCTGGTAGATTTCATTGATAAAGTCATGTGGTCCAGGTCTTTTGCCTTTGGGCAATTTTTGGATAATTGTTTCAAGTTCTGTACTGTTGATTGGTGTATTGAGGTTATCCAAATCTTCTTGGTTCAGTTTAGGTAAACTATATGTTTCTAGAAATTTGTCCATTTCCTCTAGGTTGCCAAATTTGGTGGCATAGAGTCTTTCATAATAACCTCTTATGATTGTTTGTATTTCTGCAGCATCAGTTGTAATCTCTCCCATATCATTCCATATTCTGGAAATATGAGATTTTTCTCTTTGTCCTTTGGTGAGCCTAGCCAATGGTTTGTCAATTTTATTGATTTTTTCAAAGAACCAACTCTTTGTGGCATTAATTTTATCTATTGTTTTTCTATTCTGAATTTCATTAAGTTCTGCTTTAAATTTTAATAATTCTTTTCTTCTGCTGGCTTTGGGGGACCTCTGTTCTTCTTTTTCTAAATCTATAAGATGAGATGTGAGGGTGTTTACTTGTAGTTTTTCTTGTTTCTTGAGATAGGCCTGTAATGATATAAATTTCCCTCTTAATACTGCTTTTGCTGTGTCACAGAAATTTTGGTATGTTGTGTTTTCATTGTCATTTGTCTCTACATACTTTTTAATCTCTTGTTGTATTTCATTTTTGCCCCAGTACTTTTAAATAGCATGTTGTTAAGTCTCCACATATATGTGGTTCTCTCTGCACTTGATCTTTTGCAATTGATCTCTAGTTTCAATGCTTTGTGGACTGAGAATACACTTGGTTTGATTTGGATGCTCTTAAATTTGGTGAGGTTGGATTTAAGTCCCAGGATATGGTCTATCCTTGAAAATGTTTCATGTGCACTGGAGTAAAATGTACAGCCCTTTGTTGTAGAATGGAATGACCTGTAAATGACAATTATGTCCATTTCCTGCAATGTAGCATTTAAAGCTGAAATCTCCTTATTTAATTTCTGGTTGGATGACCTGTCCAATGTTGTCATGGAGGTGTTTAGATCCCCCACTTTAATTGTATTTTGTCAAATTCTCCTTTTAGATCTGTTAGTAGTTGCTTTATAAATTTTGGTGCTTCCTGATTGGGGGCATATATATTGATGAGTGTCATGTTTTCTTGTTGTATTGTCCCTTTTATCAAGATGTAATGTCCATCTTTATGTCTTATTATTTTTTTAATCCTGATGTCTTTTTCATCAGAAATCAGTATGGCCACTCCAGCTTTTCTCTGACTGCCATTTGCCTGGAGTATTGTTTTCCATCTTTTACCCTGAGTCTATGCTTGTTCCTGTGGCTGAGGTGAGTCTCTTGTAGGCTGCATATGGTTGAATTTTGTTTTTTAATCCAATCTGCTACCCTGTGCCTCTTTACTGGTAAGTTCTGTCCATTTAAATTCAGGGTGATGATTGATATATGAGGATATCCTGTATCCATTTCTTCTTTTCCTTGTTTTGTTGTCCCAACTTTTCTCCATTTATTTTGATTTCTGGATTCAGGCTGAATAGCCTACTTTAGTATTTCTTGGAGTTCCGATTTTGAGCTGGAGAATTCCCTCAGCTTCTGTATATCTGAAAAGGCCTTAATTCCTCCTTTATATCTAAAGGTTAATTTTGCTGGATAGTTAATTCTTGGCTGGAAATTTCTCTCTTTTAATATTTTGAAGATTGGGCTCCAATCCCTCCTGGCTTCCAGAGTTTCTGCTGAGAAGTCTGGTGACAGCCTGATAGGTTTTCCTTTGAAAGTTATATTTTGCTTTCCTCTTGGATTTGGGGCTGTAATTCTTTCCACAGATTAGGGAAATTTTCATCCACTATTTGTTTTAGTAGACTCTGAGAAGATTTCATCTTGCTTCCTTCTGGTACCCCTATTATTCTAATATTGTTCTTTCTGATGGAGTCAGAGAGTTCTTGTAGGGCTCTTTCATTTCTCTTGATTCTCTTTTCCCTTTCTTCTTCCCTCTGTGACATTTCCATGTTTGTATCTTCGATTTCACTCATCTTTTTCTCTAGCTGGTCAGTCCTGTTTCCTATGCTGGTCAGTTCTTTTTTCAGCTCTCTGATGATGCCTTTCATTTCAAGGAGTTCCTTTTGGTTCTGCTCTAGCTTCTCAATTTTATTGGTAAAGTACTCATTTTGCTGAGAAAATTTCTTGTTGAGGTCATTTAACTGTGTGTGGGTACTTTGCCAGCATTGAGTGAGCTCTCTGAGTGTCTTTATTAATGCAGCCCTGAATTCTGTTTCACTTAGATTTGATTCCAAGTGTGCAAGCTCCTTTAGTAAAGACTGCCCCTGATCTTCTGGAGGGGCTTTGGAGTCTGAGGTGTGCATTGTGTTTGATATGGTACTTTTTGCTTTAGGCATGAGTATGTTTTCTCTGTGGAGTTTTGCCTATCAGATGGGCTTCTCTTTATTTTTTCTTTTGGGCTCAGTTATGGGAGGAGGAGATTTTCGAAGAGGGTTGGGGGAAGCAGACAGCTTCTGTGCCCTGGTGCACCTTAGATTGCTGTCTTAGCTTTTAGAAAGCAGGGTAGTGAGGGTGTGGCTGGGGGTGGGGTTGCTTGAGTAGAAGCTAGGGCGGGCCTGAGATACAATAGCAGATTCCTCTTTCCGCAGGGGGGCTGGTGGTTCAGTGCCTGGGGGATGCGCAGGAGCTCCTGTCTTTCTTCCCTCTGCTTGGCTGCATTTCTTTTAATTGTGTTTGTGAACCGCTCCCGCAGGGCGGTGGTGCAGATGGGCTGGGACTTGGCAGAGGCCCGGTCGGCCTCGCAGAGGGGGCGCTGCTGGAAGAAGGTGAGCAGCACACCTAAAGCCAGGTCGTCTGCGTAGGTGTAGGCGCCGCTGTGGCCCTGTCAGCAGCCTGGTCGTGCTGGCATTGGTGCTGCAGTGGCCTGGTCAGCAGCCCAATTGGGCATGTGGGTGACAGCGCCAAGGTGGCTTAGTGGGCAGGGCGCCTAAAGCCAGTATTGTGTGTGTGTGTGTGTGTGTGTGTGTGTGTGTGTGTGTGTGCGCGCGGCACTGCAGTGACCTGGTGGGTAGGGTGCAGAAAGCCCTGGGCACACAGGCCGCAGCTCAGCCGGCAGACGCTCTAGGCCCGCAGCTCTGTTGAGACTGCTGGATTCACTCTAAGCATGTCTAATGCAGCTGTGTCCATTCAAGCCTCAACCCTCATTCCAAGAGCCCTGTCTTCAAAAGGCGCTCCCTCACAGTCAATCTCCTTCATAAATCAGGGGTGTCGAGTAGTTGTGGGTTGATTCTCTCCTCTCACCCCACCCACTGGGAAGTGCAGCCGCCCTACTCTACAGTCCCTGTTCCATTTTAGGTTTTGTGATCTGATTAGGCCACAGTGTAGTATTCCTTGAGTTCAGATGTTAAATTGTCCACAGTCTTGTGGGGCTTCCACGCTCCTTAGGTCTTGACTTCCAGCTCGCCCTCAATCTAGCTCCACTTTGACCACAGTCCCCCAATCCCCCCTTGGTTTTTGCCAGCCCTGGGCCATGCTCCGAGACCCTGTCCCGGAACTGCTGCTTCCCCTTCCCTCTCTCGCTCTCCCCTTTTTCCTCTAATCTTTGGGTGTTGTTCTGCGTTGTGTGGTTCTCTCAGTTAAGAGTGCCTCTCAAGGTTTCGCCTGCAGAGTCCCCTTTGTTCATAAGTCCCTTCCCAGGCAGTTACAGGGTTTCTCCTCTCATGCCGCCATCTCTTTTCTTCCTCAATAATGTTTAATAGTTTAAAAAGATTGACCAAAAAAAAGTGTTTTGATAAAAATTCCCATTTGGTTGGTTTCTTCTTGGTTTTGTTGATGTTTTTTGTTTTATGGCTTTTTATTTATTTATTTTTTTGCTGTGCAGAAGCTTTTTATTTTGGTATAGTCCCATTTATTTATTTTTGCTTTTACTTCCTTTGCCTTTGAGGTCAAGTTCATAAAATCCTCTTTGGACACAATTAATAGTTTAGTGGTTACCTGAGAGTAAGAGGGCAAAGGGTGAAGGAGGGAGGAAGTGGCATCAAATCTATGGTGATGGAAGGAGAACTGACTTTGGGTGGTGAGCACACAATTCAACACAGAGATGATGTAATGCAGAATTATACACCTGGATGCTACATAATTTTTACCAATAAATATCGCCCTAATAAATTTAACAATTAAAAATTTTTTTTAGATATATTTAATGTGAATATTCTCTCCCCCCCAAATGTGTGATATGTTTTTATTTTCCCAGTGCTTAATAAACTGCTTTTTTTAATTTAGTAAAATTTATTAAACCTTTTTTCTTCTTGTGTCTTTTATAAGAAACTTTGCCTACCCCATTGAGAACAAAATATTTTCCTATTAATCTAGAAGATTTATAATTTCATTTTGATGCTTAAGTTCACGACCTATGTGTTGTTCTTGTTATGAAGAGCCAGGGTTCATTTAACTATGTGATTATACAGTATTTAATTATTTAGCACCATTTTTGAAGAGACTATTTTTCTCATTTAAGTTAGCCTAGAACCTTTGTAAAAAGTAATTGAATATTGTAGTTTTATTGTAAATGTTGAAATTAATTAGTATAAATGTTCCAACTTTGTTCATATATATATATATATATATATATATACACACACACACACACACATATATATATATATATTATATATATACATACACACACACACACACATATATATATATATATATATATATATTTTTTTTTTTTTTTTGGCTGTCCCGACTCCTTTGAATTTCTTTATTAATTTTAAAAGCATCTTGCCAATTTTGCTCAAAAAGTTTATTATTGAAATTACATTTGAAATTGTGAGTCTATAGGTTTATTTAATATTATAGCAATATTGAGTCTTCCGATCCATGGTGAACATTAATTGAAATCTTCATTTTTTGCAGTTATGGCTAATAGTTTTGATGTAAAATTCTTTAGAATTTTTATGAAATTTATTTCATGAAAATACTTTTCATATTTTATATATGTAATTTTAAGGTCATTTTGTCCAGTTTTTCTGATATTATTAAAAAACATAATTGAATTTCATATTGTTGCATAATGTCACTTCTCGCGTCTGTGGCTGCACTTCTGGGGGAACAGGACAGGAGGCTTCGCTCAGCAACTGGGTGGGTCTATAACAGACATGTTCTTTGACCTGAGCGTGGCAGTAGAATGGGCTCCATGGTTGGTAAGGCCCTTAGACTGAGGGTCCAAGTGAAAAAACTTCTAACCTAGCTCCATGGCCAGACAGGGCCTGGGCTCACATTTACAGATGGGCAGAACATCTGGCAGGGCTCTTCGCTTGGGCGCTGCCATAAGCAGGAACACAGTTCAGGAAGATCTGAATGCTGGTTTCCGTAAGCCTGTCTCCATCTCTATGTCATCATCCCCAGTTGTCAAGCTGTGTAGATTTCCCCAGTGACCCCCATAAGGTGAGACCCCAGTGAGCCTTCAGGAAGCATCCTGCGATGCTGAAAAAGCTAAATGTGCACTTTGGTTTTCTTTCTTCCGCTGAATAAACTGTAGGCCAGGCTGGGGAGGAGCAATTCAGTAAGGAAAGTGGCGTCTCTCACCCTTCTAATGCTGTTTTTCTTGGTATCTGTTGTCCAGGGTGGTTTTTCAGCCTCATGTTTGTGGTCTGGAATTTTCAGTGGTATCTTGTCAACAGATAGCTGCTAATTTGTCTTCTTTTAACTGGGATCCAAGTCAGGAACAACGTATGTTGTCATTGTGTTGATGATCTATCCGTCTTCTTAATGCGGCACCACTTTGCTGTTTATATTCCCTCTCTGTCTAAATAATTATGATTCACGTTGCACTGCTCTCACTCACATCTTGTAAATTAATATTGACTACTGAGAATTATTTGTGATATACTGATGGGAGTCAGGATTATGTTATCTTTTTTAAATGGTCCTGGAATTTGTTCTTATAGACAGTTATATTACTTAAAGTATTTGTTGTTGTTGTTCCCTTTAGTTTTAATTTTTGTTTGTTTGCCCTTTAAGGTGTGTCTATTTCAGTATTCAATTTTGTTCCAGGATAGTGCCCTGACCTTGCTGTGACATGGTACTTACTCAAAAGGTGTGAAGGTGTTGCCTTTCTGGGGTCTCAAGTGAATGGTTGAGGTTCTTGGAAAGGTCTACTCATTCTGGTTGGTCCAGAACATGAAAATATAGAAGCATTTCGTGACCTCTCTGTTATCAGTGTTCCATTCTCATTTCCTTATCAAGGTGTATCTGATACACAACATTCAGAATCCATTGTCCAAGAGCTCAAACAAGTTTCCAGACTTCTGTGGCAGCCCTTAGAAAACAGTCCTCTATCTAGCATTCCACTCCAGAAGTTCTAGCTTGTTTAGCAATACAGATCTCCTAGCTTTGTCTCCTCAACTCCTCAAACTGGCATGCTCTGCTCGAATTCCATATCCTTGCAATTTAGCAGGTACGCATTCCTACATAGAAAGATAAGGTAATCATAGTGATACTCCCATGTATTTTCTTACTTCAAGGATTGCTGTGCTAAACTGCTGGTTATATTCGATGGAACCTTTTATCATCAAGGTTTGTTTCTCCTCAACCTTGGAAAAATTTCTATTATGTGTTTAGGAATTCTTTCTTTTCTATTTTTTTTGCTGCTTTTTTTTAATGTCATATTTAAGAAATATTTGCTATTCAGTGTCTTCTCTGCATAAGACAAAATTTCTTTCATGCTCCCAACATTATTTTATATGATTTCTCAAATATGTTTTCCCAGTTTGTTTTTTTGATGATCTGATGTTTTTTTATTTCCAACCTATACATATATTCTTTTCCACTATAACTTGTTTTAAAGATGCATTCCCCTTGGTTTTACCTTTAAATTTTGTGCATTTTATTTTCTACTACTTTATTAACTCTGTTTTCTCTGGCATATGTTCTGTCATTTGAGCTTAATTAATTTTTCTCATTGCATTAGTAATGCATTCATGTTTGTATTTGATATTTTCCATCTTTTCTGGGTACAGAGCTTGTTTTAATGTCAGTAATCATGGAAGAAAGAAAGAAATGCTTTTCTTGGAGTCACACAAGTTACTCACTTCTGGCTATGTGTGTTCTCTTTTCCTCTTTTGGTTCTCTGCACAGAGCACAAACTTGACTCACTGGTCTCAGTGCTCACAACTCACTGCCCTGGTTGACTGCAACCAGCAAGGAACATGGGATTAAAGGGACATTTCCTGAGCTACTCCCAAGTTAGTCACATCCTACTTTTGGTCTTTGTCATCTCTAGACTGAAGTACTAGTGGGGCTAATATCTCCTTTTACTGCCACTTTTTACAAAAGTCGTCATCTTACTTTGTTTTGGGATGTTGTTTCCTCAATAAATTTTGCCCTATCAAGATTTTGTCTTGTAGAGAGTCTTAGCATTTCTACTTCAATGTTGGCATGCCTTAGAGGATAGACAATAAGGAGGCGCAAGGCATGCTTATCCCTATATGTTGATCTTAAACACATATTTCAAAATACTCATATAGAAGCATAAGATACATTGGTGATTCAGGTAAAGAAAACTATGAGGAGAACGCTTCCTTTTGGTGTCAATATCGTATTTAGCTGTGATTTGCAATGTATGAAATAAACAATCTGATAGTCTGAAAAAGATTATAAAAAAAGAGCGTTCTGCAAGCTCTTGCCTTTTTTAAGTTAATAGAATGGCCGGCATCTTATCTCTCTGCCTGTTTGTTAAAGACATCTATTAAGAAATCGAAAGAGGTTGTATCTGTCTAGTGATAGGAAGGAAGATGCAGAATAGGTATCCAATACCAAAAATGTCTTTTTTTACCTGTTGCTGAAACTTAATTTCCTTCAGTCTAACAGATCTTCAAAAATTGACTCATGATTATTGTTTCTTCTAGTTATCTATAATGACTCAGCCTAATGTCTATGCGGCCTCAAACTTTAAATAAGCCATTCTAACATATACCTGCTGTCTGCACCCACTGGGTTAAGATACAAATATTAGATGGGATTTTTAAAAAAGATTTATTGATTTTTTGAGAGAAGCTGTCTTCACACAGTGGGTTAAGATACAAATATTAGATGAGATTTTTTTTTTTAAAGATTTATTGATTTTTTGAGAGAAGGTGAGAGAGAGAAAGAGAGGGAGAATGTGTCAACTATGGAGATTCCTCTGGGCCCTTCCCCTTCTCTGTTTCTCTCTGTCTCTGTTTCTTTCTGTCTCTGTCAAAAAACAATAAAATCCTTAAAAGAGAGAGAGAAAGAGAGAGAGAGAGAGGTTCCATGTATAGCCTAGGACGTGTATGGTTTGGCAGAGGTGTCAGGGTTATGTTTAAAAAATGTGTAGTTTTGAAATAAAGAATCCTTTCCATTTTTTCCGCCAGGCCTCTGACTCTGGGAATTTGCATATGGGCATAAGCAGCAGGACCCCCTTTTGTTACTCAATAACAGGTATTACCTTTTCATATTATAGGAAAGGAAATATACTCAGAGACATTAAGGGACTTGGTAGCATGTGATAATTTTCGTTTTACCAGCCCAAAGTTCATGGTGTTTCAGTACACTAGGCTACCTTTCATACTTTTTTCCAATTACATTTGAAATACAATATTACATTGGTTTTAGTTGTGCAGCATAATAATTAGACATTTATGTACTTTATAAAATTCTTACTCTGATATATCTCATTCCCATCTGATACTATATATCAAGGATTCCCAACCCCGTGCCTGTAGGCACCATGTTGCCCGCGGCCCGATTTGTGTGCACCCGCCATTATTTGACTGCATCAGAAGTTTTTCATAAACACTAAGTAAAACTATAATTTATTTTTATACATTTGTTAGAATTTAAAAATATTGTTTGAGTATCTACACAGCTTTATGATATTCTTGGTATGTTTGCGATATCGTATGTATAAGTTTTTCCCTAGCTTTCGCTTTTGTACATGTCGTCACTTGTTTAGCCGCTGCACTCTTTAAACTCTCCTCCACCCAACCGGGAGACGCGAAGTTGCCATTTTGATTGCGGTTGCTGGACTGATCGGGTCGTGATGGTTAGCTAGGATCACAGTGTTTTGATATATTAGATTTTAAATAAACTAAAAGTGAGGTAGGTAATCTATTATTATGGTGGCAATTTGATATGATATGGTAGTTCTATAACTATTTTTATTTTTATTTTTTTAGTCCTAAAATGAGTGGACCAAATAAGAGAAAATGAACCTATAATTTTAACACAGTCTGGGAGGAAGCACATTGTTTCATTAATTTAAAAGGTAAATGCGTTTGCCTGTTGTGTGGCAGTAGTATTGTAGTGCCGAAAAAAAATAATGCTGAACGTCACTTTCAGACAAGTCATACCACTTTTGATACGAATTATCTATCCACTTAAATCTGAAGTAAGAAAGAAAACAATAAATCAACTAAAATGAAGTTTAACTACTCCATAGACTGTCTTCACTAGACATGTGGAAAAATCTAAAAAGGCAACCATTGCTTCTTTCCAAATTTCTCACATGCTCGCAAAGAAGAAAAAACCTTTCCAGGATAGTGAATTGTTAAAAGAAGCATTTCTGACTGCTGCCAATTGTTTGTCTGAGGAATATTCTAACCTCAAGCGTGAGATTATGTCAGCGATATAAGACGTACAGTTGTCAAATAGCACAGTCACAAGAAGAATACACGCAATTTCAAAAGACTTGCAAACTCAGTTCAAGACTGACTTGGAAATATGTGACTGCTTCTCTCTGCAATTTGACGAGTCAACAGATATATCAGACACCGCACAGTTGGCAGTTATGGTGAGAATGGTATTTAGTAACTTCACAGTAAAAGAGGAGCTGTTGCAAATATTACCAATG
>PVKE010010800.1:0-41676 GCA_004027555.1 Craseonycteris thonglongyai
TTCCTCAAAAACACTTGGGTAATGGTGTTTAGGATAAAATCCAGGTTTTTAAACTTGTAGCAGGTGGCACATCATGACATGTTATTTCCTGTCTACCTATCCTGCCTGATTTTCCACCCCTAAAATGCCTTGTCTGTTTATACTCTTTTTTTTAAAGATTTATTTTTATTGTTTTTGACAGAGGGAGAGAGAGAGAGAGGGAGACACAGAGAAAGATACAGAGAGAATCCTTTTATATTCTAACTGAACAAGGAACTCAGGGTCACCTTCCTTTGGGCCTTTGCACTTGCCCATCCCTCTGCCTAGAGTGATTTTCTTACCCTTGTCACCTGGTAAACTTTTCTTCCCCAAACCCAAAATAGGTGTCTCCCCATTACAAGGAGAATTTTTTTCCTGACTCTTTCCCAGTACAGGTAATCACTCTCCTTAATTCTACCACTGTGCCTTGTTCCCCTCTTTTACATTTTGGTTGAATTCATTTACTGGTTTATAATTGTTTGTGGATCTAATGCATTTAAACAGCCCTGAGTGATTTGATAAAAGAGGTCAATTCTGTATATCAGGTTTTAGGATAATGCCTGGAATATAGAAGTTTAATAGATAAATGTTTGAAGAACAGATGAATAGCAGAGATAGTGATAACATCATTCTGGATTCTGAACTTCCGCTTGTTGGGATATCACCAATTAGATAACACATATACACACACAAAAGCAAAAATGCTCTCACAGGGAAATGAGGTGTGGGATATGTGCGTATATCTCTGCCAATATACATGCATACACACATCCACATATATAATACACACAGACACCCTGCATGTATGAAGAGGACACACACAAGCATATATTAATACTTATGCTTTCACAAATATCATTTTCTCCAGCCATAAAACACAGCTCTTTGCAAGGAAATGCAGAAAGAGGAGCTTTACCAAGGGCGCTGAAACACCTGGCTTGTCTTAGAAATAACACCGTGGGAGTCTTAATCTTACCACGTAACCTCAGCTTCTAAGGGCTCATGGAAACAACAGACCTGCTGCATCCTGCACACACCTCCATTTATCTACTGGGGCTGCGCTGACCCCACTGGCAATCGAACTGTCCTCCTGATATTGATCCTGGCATATGGACAGTGGCCAGGCTCCCTGTGTGTGAAGTGTACAGAAGAGCCCATTAGAGAGAGCGCTGAAGTGCAGAGGCATCTGTGAGATGGCTGCTTCCCTCACCAGACTGGTGGGAAGGAACTGGCCACTTCTCTCCTGGAGGGAAACACGCGACTGTGACGCTGCCTAGCCCTGGGCTGGGCGCAGTCTGTTCTCAGCTCGTACTTGCTCTGACCCTTCCTGTAACGTGACCAGTTAGTCATGACCTTCACATGCTGCAGTGCTGCCCTCTCCTCTCTCTGCTCTGTCTCTCTGGCCTTCAGCTATAGTGAACTCACTAAGCACGAGATGCCCTTCTAAAAAAATCGCACTGAAAGGAGTGTTGTTTGCCTTCTGGCCCTCAAACACCAAGGCCCTGTTGTGCTCCTTCAAATTGTAAATTATGTCTGTTTAAGAAAATGTCAGTGTTTTTTAAAACAGAATAACAGTGCTGGAAAAGACTTGGCTGTGCTACTTGTTACCCAAGTTTCATGCAAGAAAAATGATGCATTCATCATTATGAGCGCAGTCAAGGGGCCTAATGACTTGGGCACAATGCCGCTTCAGTTCTTTCAAGTAACGTGATGAATTTTTTTTTTCCTCCTCAGCAAGTTATCTGAGTAATGTAAAAGCTCATAAACCGAGATCCAACGAGACTGTCAATAATGCACTATACTTAAAACAATTAAAACGCCAGACACATCTCATATAATTAAATTGATTTTTTTTTTTTTTGCCAGAAACAAGCCTTTTTCAAGTAATGGTTGCTTTGGTTGTCTAAAATTGTATTTATTGAGGTCTGGGAGGAAAAAGATCTGTTGTTATATTCAGACACCACTGCTTGTGTCTTTAAAATCCAATTCTTAAATAGGCTGAGAGGATGAGCTTTGAGTAGAGAAGGATAAATAACTATTGATCATCTGTGCAATCAACATAGAATCACCGTGATGGTAAACATATTATTTACTGGCAGAATTTTAGTCTTGCAGGTGAACTCAGAGTGTAAGAAGTAAGGAATAAAGGTATTATTAGCAAAGGATCCAGGCCTCTGCTTTTCATGGGACCCTGAGCAATGTTCTTAACATAGCTCATGTAATGCAGTCATGGGATGGTCACACTTTTCTGTGTCCAAAATATGTTAAGGTATGTGTAACCAGGAGCTTCACTTTTTACATTAAAAATGGCCCCCTAAGGGTAAATATAACACCATCCCTCAAAGCACATAGCCCATTTTTGACCCCAGGATAACTCTACTAAATTGGAATATTTACCTTACTGTTCCTTACTTGGCCTTCATTCATATTAAACAGCTGTTGGAATAAATACAAAGGGACTTGCCTGACTTTCTAGTAATAACCTTGATTTTTTTCTCCTGGTAGCTTGAAAGCATTATTTAGTGAAATGAGTTTTGCCTTTTCCAGAAATGGGAGTGGCTGTTTTTCCATTAAATATTGCCAGGTTTAATGGGGTTAGAGATATTTAAAAACAAACAAACAAACAAAGCAAACAACAACAAAACAAAACAAAAACACCCCCCAAACCAAGACAAAACAAAAACCCGACCCTTGTCATATAAACATTTCAGAAAAAGTACAAAAAGAAAGTTTGTTGTTTTCTCTTATTTTTATTCAGTATGTTGAAAAGCTAGAAGTACCCCAGGGAGAGCAGATATGGTTTCTGTGTGAGTAGGTGGAACATATTTGCTGTGAAATATGATAGGATATGTATTGAACTATTTTGCATGAGAATCAAAGTGTTCCTGCTCTCAGATCCCATTTCACAGCAGTGGCCTCAATGATTGGTCATCAGATTGCATGTGTTGCTTCCTTGGGAAGTACTGTCCGTAGACTATGGCCAGCTACATCCATGCTGTTGGGGAAAAGGACTGGGAGACACACTTCATTTCTAAGCCTGTGGAACTGATCTCTTTCCAGTGCTTACTGCAGACGTTTCTAACGGACTGGGATGTGAGAGAAAACTTATCCTAGCAGAGTGCTTCCTTGCTAGCTGGGTTACTGTGTGCCACAGTGCCTGACCCTTGAACTTGAGCTTCTGTCTTTGCTATTCATAGGTGCTAGGTGGGTGATGGAAGGTGGTTCAGTGCTTAGAAACAGCACCATGGATGATTACCAAGTAATAGGTTGCCTTTAAGCAAGCCCTTCATCCTCTTTGAGTTACTGTAAAATGAAAGCAGTGATACTACCTAATCTTAGTAGGACAACTAGCTGTAATAATGATATGCATAGGGAAATAGATTAAATTTAATACCACAAAATTGTAGAAGTGGTTATGTGAGGGTAGTGGGATTTAGGTCCATTTGTTTTTCTGTTTCCTTGGGTTTTCCACAATTTTTCCTACACACATGCATGCACATATGAGCACGCAAGTAACAACAAAAGGCCCGTGAGCAGATCTTTCACGATGGGTGATTTCAGTATGTGTTTAGCTTTACCCTTTATAGAAATCAAGATCCTCAGTTTGTAAAAATAAAAGACATAAAAGTATATATACTCTATCGTGCTATTTCATGGGTTCTTTTGAAATTCAAATTAAATAGCCGAGTGAAGTACTTAATATCTTATAGCAATTTTAGAGGTAGGAGACATTATTTTGGGAACAAAATTCTTTTTAAACAGTGATGATGAATATCTCTTATTATATCAAGAATGCACTTCACACACTCATAGTGACTCTATGAGTTAGTTAATAGTGTCTTCATTATCTAAGTGAGGAAACCACGAGTTAGAGAATTCAACAACTAGTCAAGAGTCATAACAATAGAGCTGAGATCCTGACCAAGTTCTTCGACCCCTGGACCTATGATCTTCTCCTCATTAATGATTGACTCATTGAGTCTAAGAACTGTATTTGCTTAATTTGATTCCAACTTAAATTATTTTAGTTAGGTGGCCATTTGAAGAATATCATATATATATATATGAATTCATATATATGTATATAAATATGATATTCATATACATATATCAAATATATATATTCAAATATATATATCACATATATTTATCTATGTGTATCATAGTTTTGAAAATGGTAAAATCTCAGTTTGACTGAACTTTTAATTCTCAAATATCTATTTTTTGCATATTACAATGAATCTTACTATTTCTTTTCTAAGGACCAGAGGTAGACAGCTTCTTGATTATAATAACATAACAAAAGCTTAGTGATAAATTATATATGCTAATAATTTAAAGTAATGCTGTGTTTAGGTCTTTGATGTTTCACAACAGCTTCCAAAATGTGAACATCATTTTGAGCTTCAAATTTGATTTCATTCAGGTGAAAGTATGTTAACTTAAGCCTTTATTTGGAAAGGTGAAAATCAATCCCTTTGGAGGCTACTAGTAGTAATCAAGAAGTGTTTTGTTTTATCTTTGTTGTTTTTTTTTAAAAAAACAGATTTTTATGTTGTTTTAATTACTATGTAGTTTTTAAAAGTTCTATATTTTCCACTTATGTCCACCTTTTTTTCCCCTCATTATTAGTGGATCCTGCATTAGAGAACCACCAACATATTGCAGTTTTTAATTAGTTATGAAAAAGAAACAAAAAACACTTTGCCATTGTTGGCCTTAATCTTCTAAAACAAAGAATCAAGTGTAGAACATTTTAAGTAAATTCCTTTTCTGAGATTTTTATCTTCAAAATTGACTGTGACTCCATGGTTTGTTGTGATTAATTAAACCACATTAGTTTGAACTTTTGATCAAATAAACTAAACTTGGTGAATTTATTTCATTCTATATTTGATCAAAAGCTTTTTAGTAACAGCATGAACTAGATTTTAGAGACAATAATGAAGACTGGAAATAACAAATAACAAATTGTAGTGTTGTAGCTTATCAATGTCAGAAGTTGAAAATGCCTAAACAAACCAAAAGCAAGTAAATAAACAAACAAAAAAAATAAAATAAAAAAATGAAAAAAATAAATTCAGAGGTATGTGAACAAGCCATATAACGTACCAGAAAGAACAATAGGTTCAAAGTCAGGGGAGGTGACTTCTTACCGGAGGTGGGCCCAAGGCCTTGTGTTTGCTACCTGCTAATGAGTCTGCTCTAACTCCTGGCAACTCTATGAAGGAGTGATTTCCACAATATCTTGTCTTCAATAGCCCTGTTCAGCTCCTGTAGACTTGTGTGTATGGCTTCTTGTATGGAGTCAATCCATGTCATATTTGGTCTTCCTCTTTCCTGATGCCTTTTATTTTCCCCAGCATTATTATCTTTTTCAAAGAATCCATGTACCTGAAGTAGGACAGTTTCACCTTTTTCATTTTTGCCTCCAGTAATGTTTTAGGCTTACTTGTCTCTAGGACTTGTTTGTCATTCCGTTCCAGTGGTTCAGTGTATCTTCCAACACCATAATTCAAATGAATCAGCTTTTTCTTTATCAGCCTTCTTCACTGTCCAAGTTTTGCATCTGCACATAGTATTGAAACTTAGTGCCCTCTATTTGTAACTGGGGTCAATTGTGCCAAAACAGTGGATGGCTGGGCCATCCATTTCTAAGAGCTCTGTAGAAAGTACTAAAAGAAGAGACTATGTGTCTTACACACCTCTCTTTTTTTAATTGTACAAGCTCTGTGCTTGTATGTTTTATACTCATATATCCCTGTCCCATGTAGAGTTCAGTTCTCTTTTAAAAAACACAGTATCTCTCTATCATCTATCGATCTACCTATCATTTATCTATATCATCTATCTATCTTCTATCTATATCTATCTTATATCTATCTATCTATCCGGCTGTCCATCCGTTTGTCCATCCATCCATCCATCCATCTACTTATCTATCATGTATCTATCTATCTATCTATCTATCTATCTATCATCTATTATCTATATTATCTATTTATATTATCAAAACAATCATTGAGGCAGACTGGCCTGCTCTAATTGTATATGAAGTTCTCAGTATGGAGAAAATTGGATTGCTTCTCTCAAATAAATGAATAGATACATTTATTGACTTCTGAGTCTCTATTTGAATATGAATGTATGAGACATGATCATTAAACAAACAAACAAAACCTGCAAAAATATGTGTGGGTTGAAGTTAGGACCACCAGGCAAGTCAGTTCCTGTGTTTGTGGTTTGCGTTTTTTTTTTTGGTCTTTTGGAGAAGTATATATGCTACAGGTTCAAGGGTGGAAAATTGTATATGCTTCTGTCATGAGAAAGTTTAATTGTAACCTTTTCATACCTTTGCAGACAATCTATTAAAAAAAATAGATATTGCCCTAGCACCTAGGAATACAAATAAAATGCTGTATTTAAATATATCTCTTTTAAGCTCTCCAAACAAGACTATCAGGTCACTAGTTCTTTCTGTGCCTCATCTTGGAGCTGTGTTAATTCTACATAAATATATCCTAGAAAATAGCAAGGGGATATGCCAGAAGTGACCTTCCAAATGCATTCCACTTCTTTGCATGCTCGAATATATTTAAAACAGATTATATTTTTTCTCTGTGTTTCAGTTTTCACAGTTAATAACACAGGCATTTCCATTGCTGCCGTACTGTTTTCATGGGTAGCAAATATTCTGATTAGTATTCCAGATACCAAATTTACTGAATTTTATCCAGAATTAGAAAGTGCCATAAACATTAAAAATTTTATTTCTTCCCATCTATGTTTAAAACATCAAAATAATACTTACATCGTTCAATATGCTATGACTGATCTTGTAGCTGCTGTTTCTAAAGAAATGTCCTTTGAACCAGTGTGTCTTGAAGGATTTTCATGATATGTAGAATCTAGTGAGATTAAAAACATAATCTCCTCGCATTAATCCCATATTCAAAACTGTAAACTAAAACCTTGCTTTGCACCAGAAATAAGACAAGCAGGAGATTCAAAACACTGACTGACATGCTGTTACAAGTTGCAGTTCTTATGATCTGAATATTTTTACTTTCTTTTATCATACACAACCAACCATTTAAAACCACTACTGAGTGGAACATAGTTGAAGGTAATGTTGTATAAACCACTGGTAAATTTTTCTTATTATTCTTGTGAAATTACTGAATTTTAGTTAATTTTAGAATTAGCTGAGTCTCAAATCTACTTAACTTCCCAACCCCTCTATTCATAGGGGAAACACTATTGTTTCCCAAAACAGGAAGCTCCGTCATTTCTCCCCACCTCCCCACCATTTTTCTATTTTGATGCATTACAAGTCTTATGATATTAAGTATAGAACCGTAATAAATAAGGTAAATAAAATTCAATGAAGTGGTTGGAAGGAAAATGAAAATGCTGTGTGTGGCATAGTGCTGGCAGTGGACATTTGCTCAGGGAATGATCACTCAACAGCATGTAGGTCACATGAATTTCTGTCACAACTTCTAAAGATTAGTCCAAAACTTTGATATTAGATTTCATTTTTATTTTAAGTATTATATTCAGCATAAAAATATGGGAGGAGGATAATTTCACTGTTGAATGGGCTTAAATTTTTATTTGAAAGACTAAAAATTCTATTCTTAATTAATTTAACACTAATACTTTGAGGTGAATAAACTGTAAACTCCAGTTTGAGAGCACCTGCAACTAAGAAAATACCTTGAAACTCAATTGAGACCATGTATGTCAATAGAGATATTTGTCAGATCTAATTCATTTCTTTGCCTGTTGAGAATTTTCCAGAAAGAAAATTTAGCATACGATAACTAGTAGAATGCTCTTTTCTATTGCTCAAGCTCAAGGATATGTTTATTAGGAGCTGTGAAGATGCGTAGCTGATTGGTCAGCTAAGGACACCCAATCTATGTTTAACAATGGGTGCTGGCTTTAGCGGTCTTCATGGGTATTGTTCTGTCTGGATTCTTATATCAGCCTGATTTATAGTTGGAAGACTCTAAAACTTCTGGAGAATTACTTATGCAGGACTCTCTGATGACTATAATTTGGTTTAGATCCAGAGTGGAGAATCAGCATAATATTATCATCTTTTTCCAGAAATTCAATGAATTGAATAGAAGATAAATTGCCATCGGGAAGAAAATGCACAGTTTTAGTTAATTTTATTTTTATTTTATTCAGCATTATTGAGGTATAATTGACAAAATTGTAAGATATTTAAAGTATACAATGTGATGGTTTAATATATATACACGTTATG
This sequence comes from Craseonycteris thonglongyai, assembly GCA_004027555.1. Taxonomy (NCBI): domain Eukaryota; kingdom Metazoa; phylum Chordata; class Mammalia; order Chiroptera; family Craseonycteridae; genus Craseonycteris; species Craseonycteris thonglongyai. The sequence continues at coordinate 8,297 of PVKE010010800.1, forward strand.
AAAGGATTCTCACATTTAAGTTAATAACACATTCATCACTGACATATTTATCTTTTGTTGGAGAAAACATTTGTTTCACTCTCTCAGCAAATTTCAAGTAAACAACACAGTATTATCAGCTGTAGCCACCATGTTTTACATTAGATCCTCAGACCTTATTCTAGTAACTGAAAGTGTGTATCCTTTTATCATCCTTTCCACATTTCCCTCATATCCCAGACACTGCAAATGACCATTCTACACTGTTTCTATGAGTTCACCTTTTTTTTTTTTTATTTCACATATAAGTTATACCAGGAGGTAATATCTGTTTGTCTGGACTATTTCATTTAGCGTAATGCCCTCCAGGTTCATCCACGTTCTTGGAAATAGTAGGATTTCCTTTTTTAAGGAAACACATTTTTAAAAGTTATGTGTCAATTAGGATACAAGGGCCCAACATGCCCTCAAAAAATATGTATTGTGTTCTCATAGGAAGAAACAAGTAGAGTACCTAAGAATGTATTGTCTTATAATAAAGAGAAAGGAAGGAAGGAAGGAAGGGAGGGAGGGAGGGAGGGAGGGAAGGAGGGAAGGAGGAAGGACTCAAGAATCAGATACTTTCAGAAAGTTATCCAAGTAGGCATAGTTTAAAAACAAAGTAAAAGTCCATATCTAGTCATGTTTGTAAAAATTAGATTCAGTTCTTTGCAAGTTCATTTGTTAGTTCTGCCATTCATTCATTTGGCCAGGCACATGCTAAGAGCTAAGAGAAGAATGATAGAAAAGACTCCTGCCACATAAGGCAATGATTTGAAACCACAGGAGAGACCTTATGCTTAGCATGCATGCTTGGAAACATTTGACTCAGCAAAATGACCTCCATACAGTGCCATCCAATATCTATTATTCATACGGCCCTCCTGATGTTTCAGGGACTAATAGATTATGCCTTCTGTAGTTAACATTTATACACTGTCTTGGGCTTTGCCCAAAAGCCATACAAGATAGGGCCAAGTATGAAAGAGGGTAGTCAGATTCAGAGAGAAAAGCGGGCAGAGACAGTCTCAATAGAGCTGTAGTTATTTGCTGTAAGCAACTGGCCCTCAGAAACAACTGACATTCTTAGTCAGATGCTGAGCATGTGACGTGGAAAGGCCACGGCTGGCACCCTTCACACAGCGCGTACGTCTCTACCACGCAGGTGTTCTGGCTCCGGAGGCCTGCCAGCCCGCAATCCGATTCTCTGAAGGGATTACGCACAGTTGCTTCTTAGTTAAAACAGGACACTTATGCAAACACAGGATCCACTGTTGTAACTGGAGTTGTTCTTGTTACCTTCCATCCTCTGCTTTAGAAATGGGAGTAGCAGATGTAGGCAATGCAGGCTTTAGGAGTCTTGTTTTTCTACTTGCTAACATCGACGCCCACAGTTTCTACAGAGTGATTACACAGCTCTGAAATGATGCATGAAATGGGAAGAAATGGAAACAATTTTTGCCCTGAATGCCTAAGTCATAGAAACGACAGGCATGGATTTATACAACAAATGGTAGTAAGTCTCCACTTAACCTCCAGCTAGGAGTGAAGTTGACCATGGTGGGCCATACCAATAAACAGTGGATGGAGTTAACGAAGTATAGAAACTTAGACCTGTCTCCTTCTTTGGCATCATATAATATGAATCTTCTCATGCCCTGCCCTTCCTTCCAGCCCCATTCACCGTTTTATTTATCTCTTGTACCTTCCTGATCTTTCTGTTTTCCCTTTTGCTGTACACCTCTCTAAATACTCAATCTTTTGTCTGTGTGAACTCTTCTCTTTCTTCTATTTTTTTTTCCCCCTATTTTCCTTACACGAAGTGGCTATTTAGAAAGCAGATGGAAGGGAGGCAGAGTGGGAATGGGATCATGGAATTTAGGAACTTATTAGAAGTATAGACATACTCAGGATTCAGTATTACCAACTGTTACCTATTATTGTTAGCTGCGTGCATATCCATATATTCGGAAGAAAGAAAAAGCTATGCCATGCTCGAGAGGTATGACTCTCAATTACTTATCTGATGAGACATGCTTGAGAAAGTTCACTTTTCTATGCATTGCATGCTCAGCTGTAGGTACCCACAGCACAGGATCTGGGTTATTTCCCCAGCTGCCTAGTTCTAACTCCATCTCTGTCTCTCCCACTCAAAGAAAGAAAATCAAACTGCAAGAGTAAGAGTTGTATTAGGAGTAAAACTTGGAAATATATTTAAAATAAAGTAAAAATTCATGCTTCATTTTAATAGCTACTATATATGTCATGGGAATTCAGATGTATAAATAAGACTGAGGATTTGATTATCATCCCCATTGTTTCTCTTTCTTTGTGAATCATTACTTGAGTTTTGAGAATTTCATGGGTTTCTAGGAAAACTATGGGACTTGACTTTGGGATATTGGGGAAGGGTTTTTTCTGTGTCCTAACAACCGTAAGCACTACTGAAGTTAATGAACCTTTCTACACCTTGATTTTTTTTTTAATATTGTAAAATCAGAACAAATCCCTTCTGAGAATTTTGTGAATCAAATAAGATAGAGTGTGTTCAAGAGTTTTTAAAAGTATGCAACTGTGCATATAGAAACTTATTATCTGATCTATGGCACTAACCTTCACTTTAATTTCAGAGAGTGAAAATAGCACTTCTTCAAAATTTTATCATATTGGTACATAACCAAATATTTCCAAAGTGAGAGTCTAAATTTATTGCAAAACATCCATTTTGCACAGAGGATAGGAGCACTAACTTTGCAGCAATTATATCAGAGTTCAGATCCCAACTTTGCTGTTTGACTTGGTTACCCTGTTTGAAATATATAGATAATAATACTACCTATGTCACAAGATTGATATGGGAATCCTGTGATGTAGAATAGTGCTTGGAACATGTGCTATACTCTGTAAGCATTTGCTAACATAAATAAAATATACTCAAGGTTTTTATGACCACAACTGTTTTTATTGATAGTCTAAGTATCTAAGGCTACAAAGATTATTTGATCTTAGAACTTTTGTACAGAGACCAGCACTACAACTTTCCTATGGTTCCACTAAGATATTCGTATCCTTTGTATTTTTGTCTTCTCATCCCTAACCAACAACTTCCTGTGAGTCATTTTTTATTGGCAATTCAACATGTGCTGCTCTAATGGCATGGAAAATATAATCAATTAATGGAGTTCAATAGGCCATATTCAGTTGCAATATTTTGAGAGGTTCATTTTACAAACACCTGAATACTTTGGAAGGTTATAGAGTATCCTGAAGTTAAAGCACATGCTTCGTCTCAATGGACTGAACAGAAAATGATCAATATATAAGTATGATCTTTTCTTTACCAAATGTCCTTGGACATGACGCAAACTCCCTACTGACTCGGTATCTTTATCTTAAATGCACAATTCCAGGTTGTTTTAAAAAATAATTTCGTAGAAAAATTGTTTATGGCTTTGACAATATTTATTATGTGTACTAGTTTTCTTCTTTACCATGTTTGCCTCCTTGATCATATCCCTGGGAATAAACAACTATTTATTGAAAAGTATTTACCATTCAAACATAAAATATTTTTAAAAACCCAACAACAAAAAAGCAAAAAGACATAAGAGAAAGGAAGTATATGTGCATCTATGTGTAGACGACAAAAGAGCAAAAAAATGTAGAAAAAGGAAGTATGAGTGTGTGTGCATTTGTGTGTAGAGATGAGAATAATTGTTAATTCTCAGCCATTTTTAAGTTATATTATAGATGGTTTATATTAACAGTCACAGAACGCTGTTAGCAAAACTGACCTTTCTCATGTTATATGTATTACAGTATTAATAAGGTGAGTTAACTAATTCACATTAAGCATTAACTAGTTTGTTACACTTTAACATTTACACATAAGACAAAAATGCAAACATATGTGTACATATATGTATATACATGAAGGTTATCCAGAAAGTATTCAGCCATATAACTGTTCTTGTTTTATTGACAATGGCTGGATTTTTTTCTGAACAGCCCTCGTATATATGTTTTTATAATTTGCTCTTGAATTCTCAAACTTTTGTGTGTATCAGTATTACTTGGAAAGCTTGATAAATATAGACTTGTGGGCATGTTCCCAGAATTTCTGAATCAGTAGGTTTGGGGAGCAGTCCTAGAATTGCTAGGAAAAAGTCTCCAGGCCATGCTGCTGCTGCTGCTGCTGCAGGGACTACACCCTAAGAAGCACTGTCCTGGGAGTGGACACCGGATGTGTGGTGATGGAAGGGGAGCTGATTCTGGGTGGTGGGCACATAATGCAATGCATAGGTGATGTGATGTGGACTTGTACATCCGGAAACTATCTGCTTATTACCAATCAATGTCACCCCAATAAATTTAACAATAAAATTAAAAAAAACAAACAAACAAAAAACAAAAAAAGAAGCACTGTCCTATAGCTCCCTTGTAACAAAGTAGCTGAATTTTATTATGGTAGGCTATTAATTTCTTGGCCCCCGGTGAGTTACACCTCCAAGTTGGTGTCAATTTTCTTTGCATGAATGTGGATTGGGATTATGACTATTTTTAAACTAAGCTTGATCAACCCATGACCCGCGAGCAGCATGTGGTCCAATACAGCTTTGAATGAGGCCCAACACAATTTCGTAAACATTCCTACAACATTATGATATTTTTTTTCTTTTGCAATTTTGTTTGTTTGTTTGTTTTAGCTCCTCAGTTATTGAGAGTGTATTTTATTTGTGACCCAAGACAATTCTTCTTCCATTGTGGACCCTAGACGCTAAAAGGTTGGAGACTGCTGTTTTAAACAACAGAATGAGTGGGGATGATCCTGTGCCATTCTGGATCTGCACTGGTCTTGCAGCTTCTACTTGTGTGCTCTTGGAAACCGGCTACTACAGAAGAAGCCTCCCTATCCTGAGACCCTCATATTTGAGAAAGTTCAAGGTAAGTGGAGCGGTAACGTGGAAGAGATCCGAAGAACCCAGTCAGCGGAGAGACTCTGGGCTCAGGCCGAGCGCCTCAGCTGGGCTCCCAACAGCCAGCCATCATCAACTTGCCTTCGAAATGAGGGCATCTTGAACCCGCTAGCCACCAGCCAACACTAGGGAAAGCAGAAAAAAACACAAACCAACTGACAATTGCGAGAAACCATAAGCTGTTGTTAAGTGGGTGGTGATTTTATTTTTTAGGCAACAACAGAAAATGAAAACAAAAATTGGTACCTGTCCGTGGAGTGTTGCTATAACAAAAAGGAAGATTATGTGGCATTACTTGATTTTGGAATTAGGTAACAGGCAGAACTCGGAAGGGACCCAAACGGATGTTTACGACAGGCTGGGAAAATAGAAAGGGAGCCATTGTTGGTGGATGGAGAAATGGGACTGGGAGAAAAGGAGCGAGGCTTCCATCTGTAGTAATATGGTTGATAAAAAGGACACTTAGTAATGTTACGGATCTCCAGGTGGAATGCTGAATGTGCAGACTTCCTCCTTGTGGGTTGTAGGAAGCAGTAAATATATTTTGAATGTGGATAGTACTTGAATCATTGTTGGCCAGAAGACTGATGAACACAACTGCAGGAAGAGGCTGTGTAAGGTAGAACCAAGCCCCTTGCTTTCAACTCCTAAGCCTCCAGGTAGCAATCGGTATCAACTTGTCAGACTAGTGAGTGAGCCCCTATGGAAGTAAAACCCGCTTACCGGTATCCTTTGCTAAACCACCCCCATGTCTTTAAAATCATGTCAAAGACAATTTAGTACAAATTGCAGAATTATGAGCAGAAACATTGCTGTTTTAACCAACTAAGCTTTAGGTGGTCTGTTTTGCAGCAAGAGACATTTGTGATGTTTTATCCCTAGAACAAAGAGACGTTAGGATTCATCCTAAAAACTACCACCCTACCCTCCTTCCCTTTTCCATCTCCACTGCAGATAATCTTGCCTCCCAGGATTCCTATTATCTTTTGCACATTGATGGGTTATTTTCCTAGGTAAATCATCCAATTTTCTTTATGCATTCATCATTTCTTCTGTCTTCTGCCTTTTATTCATCACTTTTGTAACAAGCATTGAACACATTTAGCGTCATTAGTTATATTTTTCTGCTTTTATGTACTGTATCTACTATTTGACTTCAATATCTAATTCTCACAGAAACCAGTAAAATGGGCTCTTCTAGAGATGGGGCTGATAAGCTTCTCAGACTCAGTTGTCTCTGCTTACTTTCCTGCATTCACAGGGTGCTGAAATGGCACCCAGAAACGACCATGCCATACCAACGAGGGAAGGAACACTTCCGGCATCTCTCCAGCCAACCCCTGTCCCAGACAACTGGAAATGTCCTTTGCTCTCATTACTTTATTTCAAGTCTACTAAAACTCCAGTTCTTTGGTAAGATCAAGAGGTTGAGTCATTATTCTTTTATTTGGGGGGTGGGGGGGGGAATGGGACTAAATTCAACACCAACACAGGATTTTATTTTTGATCAGCTAAGAGTTCCATGGAGCACAAGAAATTCTTGACCTTTTGAAAATTCCAGAACTTAGTTAACATTCTTCTTGCCTTCCAAATATTGTTCTATTTTATCTTCTAAAAAGAAATCTGAGTATTCAATATGAGATAGCTTTGTTTCATTGAAGCTTCCTATGCTCTAGTTAATTCAGCATTATTCATTCATTCATGTATTCATCAGGTCACTTATGTACGGTAATCCATTTACCCATCAGTGTTTTATGCTTATTTTTTCTAAATAGTTTATATACTAAATATTAAAATAAACACAAAAATAAAATGTAATATCTTGACTCTGATGGATTTTTAAAAAATTAAACTGATTTTAAGAGATCTAGGAGAAGTATATTACTCTTAAACTTTATCACCCTACATTTACTACTTATTAAGAGGTTAAAAGAAGGAAGAAGCTTGGAAAATAGTATTTCTAACACATTGTGGAATTCTTTGAAAGTTTCTTTAATGAATAATGAATGAATAGATGAAATGAATAAATGAACTATCATCTAGGTGCTCACTCTAAACTCAAGAAGATCAAAGACTTCTAGGGAAATTCTGTTTTCTAGACTGGGATGCATTCTGCTGAGCTCTGGTGTTTTCTCTCCTTCTTCCAGTCTCACTTAGGGATTTTTCAGAATCAGTAAATTGTTCTCACCTAAAAGTCAACATAAAAGATGAAAAATAAAAAAATTATTTTTACTTGGGAAGAAAATAAGAAGCTTCTCCAGATAATCACATAAAATCATTTTCTTTTAATGGTCTGAAGCCACTAAAGGGTTTTTTCCTTTAGTTTACACTAAACTGTCTCTTAGTGACTCTCAATCAAGGAGAGCAAGCAGAAACTGGGAATGCTGCAGAAAGACAGAATGTCATAATTGGAAAGGGCCTTGTGTATTGTTTGCTGTGAACCATAAATTCTATGTAATTTTTAAAAGCACCAACATAGTCAATGCTGTAGAAATATTTGGTTATGAACTGTTGTGAACAAATTACTCTAAAACTTAAAACAACTACTCTTATAATTTCTCATGATGACACGGGGGAATAGTATGTTATGGTTGGAGTATCCAAATGGATTTTTCAATCACATGTCTTAGATACATTTGTGGCTCAAAATGGCCCAACAAGGGGCATACCAGGTCTGACAATTAAGTTCGCCAACTTGCCACTGTGAGCTTCTGATGGCAGCACTGTACAAAAACCTTTGTAAGGTTTCATAGCCTTGGTATATCAGTGTCTCACAGCTATGTTTGTGTTGAAGTGGGGCAGTGTTTTGCTGAGTGGCACTCATTATTATTGTGTGGCTTTGCATGCAGTTGCACGAATGTCAGAACTTGAATTAGAGAACTAACAAGCATTCTATTTCTTGTTAAGCTTGGCAAGATTGGAGATGAAAGCAGGGACATGTTAGTCCAAGTTGTGGGAATAATTCCATGAAGAAAATGGCAGTGTACAAATGGATTAAACATTTTTTTCTGAGGGGACAGAAAGCATTACTTATGAAGAGAATTCAGAGAGGACAATTACAAGCAAAACTGATGAAAACATTGCAAAAATTTGTTGAATTGTGCGTCAAAATTGTTGGCTGACTATGAGAAACATAGCAGACCAAGTAAACATCAATAGATAAATAGGAAAATCTTCATTGAAAATCTTGGTATGAGAAAGATGTGTGCAAAAAGTCCCAAAGTAGCTCACCAATGAACAAAAGGAAAGGATAGCTAAAGTTTGACAAGACCAATTGGAGAGGCAAGATGATATTTTGGGCCGTGTTATCACTGGTGATGAAACATGGATCTACCAATACAACCCTGAAACAAAGTACAATGGAAGTCAGCCAATTTTCCATGACCAAAATAGTTCTAGCAGTCCAAAAACAAAAGTCAAAACAACATTGCTCACCTTTTTTGATATCAGAGGGATTGTTTATTATGAATTTGTACCAACCGAATAAACAGTCAACAAAGTAAGCTGACTATTTGGAAGTGCTGAAAAGGTTACATGAAAAAGTTTTATAAAAACGAGGTGAAATTTTTGCAACTGATGGCTCTTGCATCACGACAAAGCATCAGCTCACATGGCACTGTGTGTGAGGGAGATTTTAGCCAGTAAACATGACTGTATTGGAATACCCTCCCTACTCATCTGATCTGACCCTCAATGACTTTTTTCTTTACCTGAAGATAAAGAAAATATTTAAAGGGAGACACTCGAATGACACTCAAGAGTTCAAGGGAAATACAGGGACAGCTCTGATGGCCATTCCGGAAAGAGTTCCAAAATTGCTTTGAAGGGTGGGCTAGGTGCTGGTGTCTGCATAGCTTTCCAAGGGGAGTGCTTTGAAGGTAACCAAAGTGATATTCTGCCATGAGGTATGTAGCACTTTTTCTAGGATGAGTTCGCTAACTTAATTGTCAGGCCTCATATATCATAGACTTCTCTTTGTTCTGACTGTTGAGCTTATCACTTCTAGTAGTTTTATACTTTGTGTTTTTCTGTGTTCTTTCCATGTGGCTCACTTCTCATTCTCTCTAGCAGGGTAGCCATACTTCTTACATGAAAGCAAGGGCTCTTAGAAATGCAAAACAGAAGTTGCCTGACAGCATCACTTCTACAGTGTTCTTTTTTTTTTTATTATTGTTTTTGACAAAGAGAGAGAGAGGGAGAGAGAGAGAGAGATACAGAGACAGAGAGAGAACTGAACTGGGGGCACTCCCCAGTTCAGCATGTGGGTCCGCACGGGCCGGGGCCGGGATTCGATCCTTGGTCCCCGGTGCTGCAAAGTGAGCACTTAACCCACTGAGCCATCCCAGCTTCCCCTACAGTGTTCTATTGGTTAAAGCAAGATTCAGGCTCAGTCCAGATTTAAAGAGAAGGCACAATATAAAAGTGTCAGCACCAGAAGCTACTGTAGCACTCCAATGTAATGAACTATCAAGTGCATTTTTAGGATTATATCTGGATTCACAAGTCTAAAAATAAAGTTGCAAACCCCCCACTTGGCCCCTGCAAAAGGTACAGATGGTAAGAAAGGGAGATCACTATGTAATGACTGATATTGATCTCCCAAGGATGTGCTAAGTTAAAAAAAAAGAAGTGCCCTGGAGAAGGAAGGACTATTTCAGTTGTCATATTGAAGATTATTTGCTTTATTGAAATCGTTCTTTTCAGTATTAGCGAACAGGTAAATTTTACTATACTGCTGTGAATTACACTCTAGAAAAGTCAGACACTGAATGTAGAAAAAAACCTCTAGTTCAGGAATGTGTGTTCCTGCAAAATTCTTGTTCTCAGTGCTTATTTCACATTAAAACAAAACAAAGAAAAAAAAACCCCACATAAACTAAAAGGACATACAGGACATGCTAAGGTAACCGAACCTTGTGTATTTTCGCTAAGGGCTGTTTCCTTGCAGAGAAGACAAATATGCAGAGAAGACAAATATCCAAAGCAATCTTGTGCATCACAATACCACCATTTTACATCTTTTGTTCTCCTGTTTTCTTACGGACTGTGCAATGTCCTACCTAAGAATGAATTAAAAGGCAACTGCCAAGATGACAGCTTAAAAATTATCTTTTCGGCATGGTTTCTCTGATGCTTAGTTGTGTATTTTTTTAAGACGTGTTTTATCATGCCCTTACCTTATTAATTTACGTTATTTCATTGTATGATATTAAAAGAATAACAAGGCAAATCAGATTTTTTTTTTTTTTTGTATATTTTACTATCTGTCGCTCTAGGACAGCAAATTAATATTAGAACACGTAGCAAGGAACATTACGAGAAAAACAAAAACCCTCAATAGATCTTCATGTTCGTTGGAGAATAAATTGTTATCTTAGTTTTAAGTTACATTTTATATGTAGGTTCATTTCTGTGTATAACCTCCCATGTGTGAATATTTTTTTAGGTTATTTCTAATTGTAACCCAATTTTTTATTTTTCTATCACATCGACGGTATGTAAGCAATATACATTTTTATGCGGCTCTGCAGCCGTGCATGAGATGAAATATTTGAGTAGCAGCTGATGTTGTATGTGCTTTTCACCCCAAGAGATTTCTTTCAAGAAAAAAAAGTAACCAGGATATATCTCAGAGTCTCTCCATCAGTATTCACACAGCTTTTATTTGCAGCTTCATTCTAATCCTCCTGTATAAATAATAGTTGGAATCCTAAACATGCACTCTTTGTTTACGTTACACAAAATAGCCAAGAAAGAGGAGAGGGGAAAGAAGAGTATAAAAATAAGGTTTTTAAATATGATTGCTTCCCTAAAGAAATTAGATGTAAAATCATAGCTGAAATTATCGTCTGTACATGCATGTGCATGTGTGAGTAGCAACCTCTTTGTTGAACTATAATTAATACCATTCTCAGAAAAGCTTATAAGCAAAAATGCCTATTCTACTTTGATATTTTAAGGGGCTAATTCTTTTGAATTTAGGACCTTGGTGGGTATGGGTATATATCCATGCCATCACTTTGTATTAAAGGGGACATATTTGATTTTGTTTCTTTATTAGTAAAGTGACTTCATTACTTGCCTGAAAACCACAAGATAAGTCAAAACCACCATCCGTGTCCCCTACTCCCCTTACCACCAGTTTTTTTTTTGTTTTTTTTTTCTGAACTGCTCTGAATAATCTAAAGCCCTATTCAGCTTGCAGCCAGATGTGAACAATCACTGCTTGACATGGGGTACAAATAACACCTACCCCAGCCATTACTGCTAAATTGGAGCTCTGCCCTTGATGGAGGCTGGAGATTGCTCTGGCTTTTGTAACTTGCACATGAACAGTAGTAGGCAAGGAGTGAGAAGGAGGCCAGAGTCCATCAGTTGCAGACTAGAGGCAGATCTGAACCTCCCTCACACAAGAGTGGTTTGTTTTAAAGTGGAGTGAGGGCACAGGTCACAGTTCAATCTGAAGGACTCAGTGGACTAATGTGTTCGGCAGACACAGACTACTTACACGAAACAAAACACAACAACAAAAAAAATAAGGTGAGCAAGGGGCTGAGCCAACTTTGAAACCTAAATGACCATGTGTTCTCATTCTTCAAAACTTTCAGGAGTCTTCTAACCATTCAAGGCTAAAGCTGTTTATGGTTCATGGTGTTTGAGAAAATGGAGTTCTGACATCTGACCTTGAATTAACTGGAGATTCAGAGAAGAATGCACATCTGGAGAGGAAAAAAGTACGATTCCCTTAGCAAGCCTCTCTGTTGGTTGGTCGTGGTCAGAATTTGCTAGAGTCCAAACGTTGTGCTTCAAAAATAAAACTAACAACTCTTCTTTAATTCTGAGTAGTATCGATTAGCTCAGTTTGTGCTGTGTGAGACTCTCTCTCTACTTTTTTTTTTTTTTTTGCAAGTTAGACTGCCATCATTCCGTCCTCCTGGATGTCAAGTATTCGTTGTGAAGAATTAGCAGCATGCTCCATCTGCAGAGAAAGCCCCTGCTGAGTTAATGTTCAAGTCCAAAGCATTAGAGCTATAAAACTCAGGAAAAGAAGTAGTCTATGTTAATGCTTGATTTCTGAATTATTTGTTTTATTTCCTTTTGCATTTTTTCTTAAATGTTACTTTTGACAAAATGTTGTTTTTGCCCTCCCTTTATAATCTTCATATTGAATTGATTCTCTCAGAGAAAAAAAATAAAAACATGAAATGATTGCAAGGTAAAAATAAACATGGTCCTCAAATTGTGATCAATACTAGTGAAGTTCATGGTTTAACGATTAGAAAAGCAAGCAAAAGAGGGACCAAAATGTACTCTTTAAAATAGACGGAGGTTACTTAAGAAGATATAAAATGCATATAAATGTCCTCCCATTAAGAATCATTTAGTGGGGAAGCTAGGATGGCTCAGTGGGTTAAGCACTCACTTTGCAGCCCCGGAGACCGAGGTATGAATCCTGGCCCCGGCCCATGCCAACCCATATGCTGAACTGGGGAGTGCCCCTAGTTCAGTTCTTGCCGGGGTCTATGCAGGAGGCTCCCGGCCCAGTTCCTGCCCTGCGCAGCCCCGTGCCCACCTGTGGAGTGAAACTATATGGAAAAACGAATGCTGTCAACTATGGAGACTGCTCTGGGCCCTCCCCCTTCTCTGTCTCTCTCTGTGTCAAGAAAAAAAAAAAAAAAGAAAGAATCATTTAGCGGAACAACCAAAACTCTCATACACTGCTGGTAGGAATGCAAAGTGGTGCAGCCACTTTAGAAAACAGTTTGGTTGTTTCTTATAAAACTAAACATACTCTTACCATGCAATCCAGCAATTTTGCTCCTGGGTTTTTTACCCAAGGAAGTTAAAAACTTATGTCTACACCAATACTTGCACACAGGTGCTCATAGCAGCTTTTATTCATAATTTCCCAAACTTGGAGGGGACCAAGGTGCATTTCAATAGGAGAATGGGTAAGTAAATTATGGTACATCCAGACAATGGAAAATTACTGTGCACTAAAAGGAAATGAACTGCCAAACCATGCAAAGACATAGGGGAACATTAAGTGTGTCTTTCTAAGTGAAAGAAGCCAATCTAAAAAGGATAAATACTGTATGATTCCACCTCTATGACATTTTGGAAAAGGCCAAAATATGGAGACATAAAAGAGCAGTGGTAGCCAGAGGTGGTGGGTAGGATGGGGTGGGGGAGGGGTGTGAGTAGAAGTAGCCCAGAGGGTTTTTAGGGCAGTGAATCTCCTCTGTATATGATAATGGTGGATAGATGTTACTACAAATTTGTCCAATGCCTTAGAATGTATAACAGGAGTGAACTGTAATGTAAACTGTGGACTTTAGATAATGAAGCGTCAGTGTAGGTTTGTGGATTTTGACACATGCACCACTCTGGTGGGGGAAGTGGATAATGGGGGAGGCTGTGTATGTGGGAGGCAGGGTGGTGTGTGGAAAAACCCCCGTGTCTTCTCTCAATTTGTTTATAAACCCAACAATGTTCTAATAAGGTGAAGTCTTAACCAAAAAAGAAAAAAAGAGAAAAGTATTTAGAAATGAAAAGTGAGAATTGGAGGAGAAAACTGCTGTCATGCTCATGTAAATAGGAAGTTGAAAACGTTTTTTTAAAGAGTTATTTTATTGTTTTGACACAGAGACAGAAAGAGACAGAGTGATTGGGGAGGGCCCAGAGCAGTCTCCATAGTTGTACATCATCAATTTGACATGGTTTCATTCCATATGGGTGGGCGGAGGGCCGTGCAGGGCAGGAACTGGGCCGGGGCCCTCCCACATGGGAAATTCACCCTGGCAGGATCTGAATTGAGGGTGCATACCCCAGTTTAACACATGGGTTTGCCAGGCCTAGACAGGGACTCGATCCTTGGATCCCGGGGCTCCAACGTGAATGCTCAACCCTCTGAACCATCCTGGCTTCCCCATAAATTGAAAACTCAATGTCAATTCAATTCTGGTTCCCTTGAGAACTTGCGGTGAGGCTGTCTGACTTTGTTATTGGTGGTCCAGGTGAAGCTTTCATAGATATAACTCATTGGCTTAATTCAAATTTTGGCCATCTTGGTTGATAGAGCTATGAAGAAACTCACCTTTGTTTGTTTGGCCTATGGGGAAAATCACTACTTACGAGTCTGCTTTTAGAGTATGGTACTAGGTGTCCCTTGAAAACCATATTTTTTAAAGATTTATTTTTATTGTTTTTGTTTTGTTTTGTTTTTTGACAGAGAGACAGAGAGAAGGGGGAGGGCCCAGTGCAGTCTCCATAGTTGACAGCATTCGTTTTCCATATAGTTTCACTCCACAGGTGGGCACAGGGCTGTGCAGGGTAGGAACTGGGCCTGGAACCTCCCATATGGGTCCTGGCAAGAACTGAACTAGGGACACACTCCAGTTCAGCATGTGGGTCCACCTGGGCTGGGCCTGGGACTCGATCCTTAGGCTCTGGGGCTACAAAACGAGCACTTAAACTGGCGAGCCATCCCAGCTTCCCCAAAATCAGTATTTAAGTACTAAACCTTTTAAGAAAGGAGAAGTTGCTGAACACAGAGCAAGCATCTAAAAAAGTGATCGAATACAATATTAATATTGAGATTGCTTATTGAAATAAATGTGCATGCATGTTAAAAACACAAAAATAAACTGCTTAATTCTGTTGAGTTATATCTTATATAAAGTGCACAGATCTTAAAAGAAGATCTTAATGGATTTTTACATATTGTGTACACTTACTTCATCACCACACATATTAAAATATATAATATTTCTAGCACTCTAGAAGGCTCTGACTCCACCCTGAGTTCAGTAGGTACCTGGAGATGAGCCATGATCCTCTATTACCTCTTTTTTGAATTTCATGTAAATGAAAGATAGGGAATTTATGTTTTTTACACCTGATTTTTATTACTCAGTCATGGAGTCACATATCATAGAGTATAAGGAATATTAGGTGCTGCCCAATATTTTTCTAAGGTCATTGTACCAATTAACAGTCTCACAAAGAATTCGAGTGAATTTTCATTCTCCTCAACACTTTGTATTCTTAATTTTAGTCATTCTGCTTGTTGTTAGTGATATTTCATCTTAATTTGTGTTTTTCTGGTGAATTATTACATTGAGCATTTTTCCATATGTTTGTTACCCTAACCTTTTCTAAAATACTCTATAAGATTTGGAATTTCAGCGTTTAAGGTTTACTCAAGAATCTTGGGTATAATGTCAATTTCTTGGTAGTGAAAAAGAAGGTGAGAAAAGAGAATTAATGTTTACTTAGTGCTTATTAGTTTGTGAGAACTTTACGTATTCTATATCAATTCTTTTGACAGCCATATGTGATAGGTATTTTTAATGGATGATGTTCATATATATTTATGAATAGAATTCATTTAATTTTTTATTCCCTCTTTTCTTCTTATACTTTAATGTGCCCTAATCTTTCTTTATCCCTGCATAATTTGGAAATTAATGTTTTTCTAGATTTATGGAGAATAATTGTTATTTTTATGGCTTTTTGATTGTATATTTTTATCCATTAACAATTTAATATAATGTTGGATAGTCTTCTGTATGCCTTTTGGTATTTGAATTAAAAAAAATTACCATTAACATTATAAGTTAAAAAAAAAACTGTAAAGTTGTTTTTATTTTGAAAACAAAATTTATTCCTTCCTTTTGTTCAAATGAGAAACCAGACCCTTGTCTTCTCAAATTGTACTACGAGAGAAAATTAATGACCTGTTTGCTTCATTAGTTATTTTTAAAGGCTGTTCAGATCCAGCTTTAAATTAAGTCTTATCCCAGCTCCTGAGGAATCAAATATTTACATTCTTCTTTTAAGTTTCAGCAATTTTCCCTTATCTAAGATTTTTCTTTAAAAAAAAAAAGTTCTATTGATACTTCGTCTCCCTGAAACAATTAACTTATTTAAGAAAAGAGACTGGATGTAAAAATGTTAACTTGAGAGGAAAACTAGTAAATTTCTTAATTTCAGAAATAAGTTTATGTGGTGCCTTCCTAGGGAGTGTCCAAGTTGCCTGATGAGATTACTGACTTTATTATTGGGTAAGTTTCCGATATCCCTACTCTCTCTTCCTCTCTCCTTACTCCGTCCTGCTACCAAAATCAAAGCAAAACCCCAAATCAAAAAGGAAAAGACAAACAACAACAACAACAACAAATTTTACTGGAAAAGTATAAATTGGCATTTATATTATGTTTCAAAAAGACAAAAATATACATCTAGTATTAAACAAAGCCCTTCTAGTTCTAAAGGTAAAGATGAAAGTCAACATGAAAGAAAAAATATATGGAGTTTATGCTTAAAGCATTTTACGCAAGGCTGGGTGCATAATACTCAATTTTTTCTTTGTTTGATTGATTCATCTTATTTTTTCTTGTCCAGACACTTTTAGACAGTGTTGTCCCGGAATGCTTGGTTATTTTGTGCCTAAATAAATGCTCATTCATTTTTTGGTATTAATTCCTTTTACTATAAAACTAAAAACATTTTCTATGAACAATCATAATAAACCACTTCAACTTCTGAAATACACCAGGTCCAGATTAGTTTTTTTTATGTCTTCATTAAGGATGAATACATTATCCACAAGTGTCACCAGGAGCAAATGCATTAGCTTCTGAGCTCTCTTGGATAATGTCAAATGACAAGGCATGAGGCCAGAATGCTCCTATTATACAATTTCTGCACTTACCTTTGTCTACATTTTCTTATGCAGTAAAATGTTTAGTGGTTAGAGGTGTTCATATACAGTAATTTCAAATCCACTTTTGCCACACATTTGAGTAGATTCACACAATTGAGTCAGTTGAGAGAAAGCCTATGGGTTTGATATAAATGTGTTAACTGTTATTTGGCAGTTGCAATTACATACCTAGATAGAGAAGAGGGCTGGTGGCCAGTTTGCCACAGGGGCACTGATTTCTGATGTTTTTTCGCAAGTCTGTTCATTTTGCCTTTAATGTAACTTTATTAAGTTGAGTCACCAAGAGAGTGGTATCTCGGTAGTCATCATTAATTGGTTCTGGGAGGCAAGACAAGTACCAAACAATTTTTTCCTATAAGGAATAATGTAAATAAATTTAATGCATTCCCAAACCAAAAAATACACAGAATGACCTCAGAAGCTAAGACCACAAGGGGATTCACACATGGGAAGAGCTACCTCATGAGTGATTCATGACCACTTGTTTTGGGCTGCAAAGGGTATTGAGTCATGAGGCAATTGACTCTGACAAGTTCTAGCTTGGGCTTCAAATATCAAACAAAAGACAAGGACCGGGACAGAATTTTTGCTTCAAAATGTGTCAAATACCAAATTTGAGTTGTTTCAAAGCAGTTGAGTACAGGTATGACGGTAAATCTCTCCTGTAAAATTCAAGACTCACATTTTTTTTTTTTGGAGCAGCTGTGTTTTTATCAAAGAGTTTGAAATAATTCAGCTCAGTTGCCATTAACACAATTTCATTTGAATAAAATAGTCTAGATCTTCATTAAGACAGAGTGGAGAGTCGGGAAACAAATCAAAAAACAAATGAGACGACTGGAAGAATGTGGGTGAGGCGTTGAACAGGTTTTTGGTTGAAGTTGCTTCTTAAATTGTGGGGAGTGATATCTTTAGACTTTTTTGGATAGATGTAAGTCGCTATTCTGAGATTTATTGAGCATCTTGCAAGGACATCGCCAGATGTGACAAAGATCTGGATTCCCAGGAAAAGTAACCACACCAGGAAAGAACATGACAGACATGTATAACCTTCAGGTAGACAGAGGTTTTCTATGTGCTTGTAGATTTGAAGTCTTGATCTACAAAGGTGTGTGTATAGTGCCAAAGGAAAGTATGTGATTTTCACCACTCTCTTTCTCTCATTTAACTTTCATTTTCATGATATCTAATGATGAGATGTGGTATGTTCCACTGAAGATAGACTTTTCCATGACAGTAGGTCTACAAGTATGGCTGCAGGCTGCAGAAACCAGGAGGTGGGAACAGAGAGGAAGAACCATTCAGAATAAAATACAGTTGTAAAGAGAATCATCACTGCATACTCATTCACCTGCTCTGACATGACCTAAAGCTTAAAACAAAGTAGTAAAGCCTTTGGAATATTCAAGAATAAGTGATTGCAAATGAGAGCAAACCACCAAGTAAATAACAAATAAATAAAATATTGCCCTGCTCTTCAAATACACAAAGTAGTTCCATCTTTTTTTAAAATCCTAGTGCATGTTAGAGTGGTCCTAGAGATCCATCTGAAAATATTTTCTCATTCTTATTTACTCACTTATTTATCAGATATGTAAAAGTTTCACATTCCTTGATTGTGAATTGTTAGGCAGGAAGATAGAAATTAAAGTTAAAAGACAATGGAAGGCCTGCCTTTTCCTGCTAAAGACTTGGGATTTATCATATAGGATCTAAAAATATTATAATATGCACAAAGGAGAATCATTGGAAAGCTTTAAATAGGGGAAAATATTGCATTTAAGTACAAAAATACTCAAAGTTCACTTTTGTTTTATGTGATTAGTTTAAGGCCATACTTCCCAAATTTATCTGAATATTAGAATCATCTGGGAATCTTTTGAAAATTCCAAGACCCAAACCACATCCTAAACAAATTAAATAATAGTCTCTGAGAGTGAATGTTGGGAAAGTTTGGTTGAAGGAATTAAAAAAAAAAAAAAGAGTGTTATTTAGAGCAGATTGAATTGACTTGTGATAGGATGGGCCATTTCACTTATTTAAAATTTATTTTTTCTTGACCTTTTACTTACCAATTTTTAAGTGATGCAGAATGGCATGATGAAACGGTGTCAGGACCTCTCACCAAAATAGAAAACTATTCTGTAGTGTTATTGCATAGACACTCTGCATCCTGTTAGTAGAAGTAGGAGTTTGGGGTGGTAAAAGAAAGATGATTTTTCAGAGACTATATCCTTGGGTCCATAAATTTCTCTTCATTTCTCCCATGGAATCATGCCTCGTAATAATATGTTCAATACAACCCAATATATTTGTACAACATTTGTACTTGGAGAACAAATAATATTTTTAACATGATTTACCGGTAATGATATATCTGAGTAGGCATGACTACCTAAGTTAATTATAGGTACTGTCTTTTTTTGCTATTCAATTCAGATTGTGATCACCTAACACATAAAAAGGCTCTTGCGTTATGTCCTGAGTCACACCTTTTTCTTCTCATTTGGATTCAAAGAGCTATTTTCCTCAACCCTCCTTGGCAAGAAGTTGAGAAGAAATTCCTTTTTCTATTTTGTTACAAAATGCTATTTAGTACACACACACACACACCAAATGTGAACTATGAATTCTTATTGGTCTAGCTAATGTCACGAAACTAGAAAAGTCACCTAGGATGCCTTATAAGAGTGATTCTGTCCCCCACCTCTAGATTTGGTAAGTTTAATGTGTGTCTCAGAAATCTGAATGATAAACCAATGCCTTGGTACTCCTGATGCAATTGGTCTGCTCTCACTTTTAGAAACACTGAAATTTGGGGATTGAGATTCAAAGATAAATAGGGGGGTGGGGGTGGGGGGTTGAAAGTGATTGGGGCCAAAACCATCTTTTGTGGCTTCCAAATTTGTCATAGACATTGCTTTGGATCGTGGTGATTTTTCTTCCACCACAAGGTCTAAGAAACATGTCCAAGTTGAGCCCTCTTCCAGTTTTAAAGCAGTCTTTCCATCTTCCCAGCCTTTCATGGATTGTTTGCCTTTTTCTCACCACCCATACTGTGTTTGTTGAAGTTTTGTATTCTCATTTCTTAGTGTTGTTCCCTATCTTAAATCCAATTTTATAACTTAAAGAAAATATTTTCATGATGCTCAACCATTAGGGCTCTTCGTGGGCAGCTAGCCCATGCAGTCACCCAGGCCAGGTGAGCCTTCTTGGCCTCTGTCATTCAGTAGCGACTTTGCTATGCAGGTGGGGATAAACAGTGGCCTGGATGTTAAACTAGAATCCCCGTGATCTAGTTTTCTTTGACATTTGGCAAAGGATGCATGTGAACAAATTCCCTTTCTCAAGTACAGCTTCTTCTTTGGAAAGTTGGAGAAACTAATCTGCTCAGCTTCCTTAATGAAGTAATTGCAAAAAGAAGTGGAACTGCTGTATGTCACACAAAGTTGTAAATATTGAAAACCTCCAAAAAATGTCTAAGGCGGTGGTTCTCAAAACTTAGCTTGTACCAGGCTCACCTGGAAGGCTTGTGAAAACACAGCTTGCTGGACCCCACCCCCAGGATGTCTTATTCAGCAGGTGTGGAGTAGGGCCCAAGCATCTGCTTTTTCAGCCAGGTTCCGGGTGATACTGAAGTTGATGTTGCTGGTCTCAGGACGATGCTTTGAGAACAATGGTCTAAGGTGTAATTATAAAATGATCTAATCCTTCAGTTTACGTATATTCTCTGTGGTTCTCCGTGTATCTAAAACACTGAAATGGCACTAGTGAACTTTGTGTGTGCTAAGAGTAGCTTGAAAATTGACTAAGGGTGTGTAGGTACTTCATAAAGTACCTACTCAGTGGGAGCTAGAAGCAGCAGAAAACAGACCTACTCAGTGGGAGCTAGAAGCAGCTGAAAATAGATCTTCCATGGGGAAGTGCCACAAATCCCTAAGAAATTTTATTTTAAACCTTGTAGTAGTTTCTCAGATAATGAGCAAATTTGCTTTTCTGAGCTAGGGAAGTGGCCAGTATTATCTTTGAGTTGAAGCTAGATATGTTTGATTGGGGCGACTGAGTAGGGGCCTCCCACTGCATGTTTGATAGTACAGCCCAGGGTTACTGCCATAAAGCGCACCAGGACTGCCAGCTTCAAAGCAAATTAGCTGTGTTATAAATGGCAATGCAGAGAGCACACTAGACAATTTTAGCTGGAAAATTAAAATATGCCGCGACATAGCTATAAAACATTGCAACCAAGCCGATATCTTTCTGGCTAATGGCTATTAGACCTCACAAAAAGAGGTTAATTCATGAAACAAACCTGTTGTAAAATGGTCTAAAGAAAATCTGAGGAGTTGGGCCAAACGGTGAGGTGCCAAATGAAATGGCATCTAGCTACACCGAGAGGGACCTGGCTGGTGTATGTTGGTTTGTATACGAATCTGGCTTCTACAGTGTACCTCTGTGTAGTGTGGGTACTCGACCAAGCCTCAGAACAATCAGGCCTTTGAAGGAATGATGGCTCAGCCTAATTGGTCTTTCCCAAGCAGTAGCTCAGACTGTTAAATTAAAAAGAAAAGATGGGTCAGCTTAAAGCCATTCACATGATGCGGATTAGTTGTCAAGGTCCTACAAAGTCTCCAGCCAGAAATCCTTTTTGCTCACTCTTCCTTCAGGATCCAAGGATGGCTCAGGACAGCAGCATGGCTCTTGGTTGCCCCCTGCAGGGACAATCATCAGGAGCCTTGTTTGGGGAAAAGACTCAAAGAGTATATTGCAGGCCTTACTTAGAAAGACATACATGCTTATGGCAGTAAATTTCAAAACATGTCTGGCCCTTTAAGGCCTATCCAGAGTGGGTGATTTACCAAGCAGGCAATATTTTCAGGAGCCAAGTTTAGTGCTTCTGATATACAAGGCATTTGCTGACTTGGTAAAACAGAGTAATTTGGGTCTGGGACCAATAGGAGAATGATGAGGATTATGTTTCCCCTTCCCCTTTCATCAGAAGGGCTATAGCTTTGTGGGATGATCTTAAGATAAAACAAAAACAAAACAACACACACACACACACCCATACACACACATACCCTCTCGTTTTTATATATTTAGTGCTAGTATCAGTGGAACTAATGAAAAGCAGATTGGTCACAGCAATACAGAAAATCAATTCTCAAGCTCTTTTTTTATCCAGGTTTTTGATAGTACATTGCTTTTATCTCTTCTATGAGGGTCTCAACGTGATTTTCAAATGCATTGTTCGAGTGTAAATGAAGACACTTGCCTTGGGTCACACACAATAATAAACAGTCACCTCTTAAAAAGGATGCTTTGCATGGCCTTCAATTTCAAGGCTGAGAGGAAAGAATTTTTATAATTCTCTTTCGTGTGGCTTTTACTGGGTAACAGAAATCATCAGCTGAAAAATTAGATATGTGCATTACTCATACATTTATAAATTAATATTGATCAACCTTTGGGATATTTTATGACTTCACGGTGTCCTAATGCTTTGTCGTTTTTCTCCCATGGTAATGGGACTTGAAACTAGCAAACCTGGTGGTATAAATATATATTTGAAGATCAAAGTCTACAGTCTGTAGTCTACAGCCAAAGCACGCATATTTCCTCCGAACATTTGCATCAACTTGTCTTCAGGAAGTATGTCAAGAGGAGACATTTCGGGAGTAGGGTAGAAATGATTTCTAAACAGAAATCTGCACTTTTGCTATTTCTCTTTGTTAAAGGAAGATGAAACCATGTTCAGCTGTTTGGAGTAAAAAAAAAAAAGGCAAAATAAGAAACATCTGTAGGGCAAAGGTGGCACATGCATGAGGAAAAATGGTAAGATTTCAGGACTGAAAATAAAAGCGGTGAGAACTAGGCAAGTAATCACTTTGAGCCTCAGTTTCTCGTGTATAGTAATAAATTTGGGTCCTGTTATCATTTTCAAAATGTATTACACTGGGAGGCAATTTCTATTAGATGTAAGTATAGATCCCCCAAAGGTCCATCATGAAATAGGTTTGAGAAAGATCTGGTCAGACGATTTCAACAGTGTAATATACTGGAGTTTTCAGCCTTTCATATATCAACCAACATTGGGAATTTCTAAGAGGTGGGCATGTTATACTAAGTTTATAATCTTTCAACCATGCAAACTTCTTCTCCATTATTTCTAGTGTGGTTTCCAGTTCTAAAATTATATGAATGACTGTTAAAAAGATAGTTCTTAAAAGGAGACAGTATAAAATGAAAAATACATACAATTAACCATGCAATTCAGTGAAAAGGACCTTGTTTTGCATTCCCCCAACAATAGAGCAAATTATTGTTGTTGTTTTTTTCTTAATTTTCCACACATTGGCTTCCTAGAATTTAAAAAAAAAGAAAAGAAAAAATTAAGTAGGAAAAAAAGACACTGGTAAGAACAGAAATGACCAGATATTTACAGAGCAATAGAAGAGTTCTTCCTGTCAAATGGTTAGTATCTGAGATCTGTATTAACAACATGTTACTGTTTTTAAAGGCAACACAATATCTGCCCATAACACCAACCTATCTCCCCTATTTTCATTTTCTACGCTGGTAATGCCTACAATATGCTAATGCCAGGCATGTTCACATTACTGTATCCATTTTGGGCCTTTATAATTAACAGAGAAAATGTGGAGCTTTCAAAGATGAGCCACTGAGATTATTAAGGAGTTGGAAAACAAGCCCAATGTGAAAAGGTTAAATGAGACGCGATATTTTTTTAAGCTCAAGGAAGAGTCAATAGAGATGCCAGTTACTAGTGATTTCCATCACCTGAAGTGTTATTACAAAGATGAAGGTGACCAGGTATTTTTCATTGTCAGTGAGGAAAGAACAGGGAAAATGTGCTGATGCTTTAGCCAAGAGGGTTCATTTTAGACATGGAAAATGATTTTCTTAGTCAATGGTTTTGCACCATGATTGCAGTTACTTACAGTTTGATTAGGTTAAAATGTAGTTTCCGAAAGGTACTTTACCAATGAAACACTAATAATGTTAACCTTTATTAACTTCTTATTATGGGCCATGTATTTTACCAT
This sequence comes from Craseonycteris thonglongyai, assembly GCA_004027555.1. Taxonomy (NCBI): domain Eukaryota; kingdom Metazoa; phylum Chordata; class Mammalia; order Chiroptera; family Craseonycteridae; genus Craseonycteris; species Craseonycteris thonglongyai. The sequence continues at coordinate 32,083 of PVKE010010800.1, forward strand.
CCTGGGCACTTTATATATATTATGTTATTCAATTTTCAGTGGAGCTTTTTAAGAAATGCATTTTCATCCTTATTTTATAAACATGAGAAATACAGCTCACAGGTATTAACTACCATCACTTTTTAGTGGTGTCAGTTTTCAAAAGCAGATCTGCCTGATTTCAAAAGTCATGCCCCTAAGCACCAAACTTTCTTACCACTGCATGCTCTTCTTGTGTGGGCTACTCAATATTTCTTTGAGTTTGTTGCTCAGAGTAATATTATATATATTACAGATTTACTTTAATAAGTAGGCCAAAAGAAATGGAAACAAATAACTAATTTTTTCTTTCTTATTAACACAAGGGGAGAATTGTGATTGTATTGAAGGAGAACCTAATCAGTGATTCCATGTGGTTGTGGGGCTGCAGATTGGATTCTTGGGTTCTTGACTCCTGCCTCGACTTTTGCTTATTTTACCACTGAAGACAAAAGGTGGAAAGTGAGAATACATATCAGAAACATGGACCCTGAAAGACAGCATCTATAACTGAAGGACCTTGGGTGCTGGATGAAAGTATATAAAGATATTCTATATCCCTGAAAGTCAATGTCATCTCCTTGTACAAGGCCTAAGGAAGTAACTAAATTCATAACATTGCTATGAAAATTTACATGAGTTTGTAAGGCTATATCTGACTGTATCTACTGTATTTGACAATCCAATTCAAAGTAGATAAATCAGTAATAAAAGAGAGAGAGAAAAAGAGGGGGTGCAGCATTGGAAATGTTATCTAAATCTTTTCTTTCTCTCTTTCCAACCCTCCTGCATCTGCCTGCCTACAGAAGGTCAAAGTCTCATCTGATCTATTCACCTGAAGTTCTGGAGTATAAATTCTATTTAGAGGAATTATTAGGATACCCATTGGGCCTGTTTAATCCAGGTTATATTATTAGTTAAACTGATATTATTAGCTCCATATGTTTGATTTTCACGTCTTTATTTTTAAGTTTGCAAAGAGAGAATGAAAAATTATTTATTTGTTTTCAAAATGTCAACCTATTAGTAATAGTCAAATGTGATTAGATGTTCTTATACTTATGACTTTGGAGGTTTCGCAAAATAGATTTCTTTTTATGCCTCTTATTGAATTACAGTTATTGATTCTTTATTTTACTTCTCTAAAAGGAATAAACTTCTAAATTTATTTATATAGTTTAGGTAAATGCTCCATTTATTTTTAATATATTTTTAAAAAGATATATAACCATATAAAGTGTCACATGATAATTAACTGACATGGCAAAATATCTAGCATTGTCTCATGAAAAGAGTAACACTATCATTGAAATATTTTGAATATGAGTATATGTGATGTAACACAAAAGTTGGTCTATGGAAAAAATTTTTATCTTTCTGTATTGGAAGACTTCATATTATTAAAATGGCAACTCTCTAAGCAATCAACATATTTGATGCAATTCTTATCAAAATGCCCATGACTTTTTCTGTAAAAATGGAAAAGCTGATCCTAAAATTTATATAGACTTACAAGTGACCGCAAAGAGCCTAAACAATTTTATACAAAGTTGTAAAATTCTCCCTTCCTGATTTTGAAATTGAAAACAAAGCTCTAGTAATAAAAAATAAAAACAAAACAAAAACAAAAAAACAACAACAAGGTGCTTGCATACGAATGGACATATAGATTAATGGAATAGAATTGAGAACCAAAAACAAGACCATACTTCCATGGCCAACACATTTTTGATAAGGCTTCTGAGACCATTTACAGGGAAAGAATAGTCTCTTCTACAAATGGTATTGGGACAATTTGCTATCAACATGAAAAAGAACGAAGCTGAGTTCTTACCTCATATAGTATATAGAAAAAAATAACTAAAAATTGATCTAAAACCTGAATAAATACAAAAGCTAAAACTACAAAACTCTTAGAGGAAAACATAGGGAGGAATCTTCATGACCCTGTGTTTGGCAATGGTTTCTTAAATATAATATCAAAAGCACAAGCAACAAAAGGAAAAAGTCAATACGTAGAACTTCATCTAAATCATGCCCTTGTGCATCAGTGTACACAATCAAGACAGTAAAAAGACAACAAAAAGGGTGGAAGAAAATACTGACAAATCATTTATCTGATAAAGGTCTATATGCAGACTATAGAAAGAACTGATAAACTCCACAACAAAATGACAAACAACCCAAGGGAAAAATAAGAAAGGACCTATATGTCTTCTTCAAAGATGATACACAAATGAGCACCAAGCTCATGAAAATATGCTTATATTATTAGCCTTTACAGAAATGCAAATCAAAACCACGTCAGATGCCACTTCACACCTGTTGAGATGACTACAACTTTTTTTAAAGGAAATAAATGTCAGTGTGGATGTAGAGAAATTAGAATCCTCATATATTGTTGAAGGGAATGCGAAATTGTGCATCTATTATTAAGAACAGTTCGGTGATTTCTCAAAAAGTTAAACATGGAATTACTATAGAAGCCAACAATTCCACTCCTAGCTTTACACCCAAAAGAATTAAATACATGTGTCCAAATAAGAAGTTATGCTTGAATGCTAATAGCAGCACTATTCCCAATTCCCAATGGTGGAAACAACTCAAATCTTCAGTGAAGATCAGATAAACAAATTCTAGCATACTCATACAATGGAACATTATTCAGCTATAAAAAGAAATGACGTTCTGATATATCTCAAACATAGAGGAACCTTGACAATATTATGCAGAGGAAGCCAAACACAAGGCCACATTCTATGTGCTTTCATTTGTATGAAATATTCAGAATATGGAAATGGATAGAGACAGAAAGATCAGTGAAAGCCAGAAACTGAGGGTGAGGAGGATACACATTTAATGAATATGGGTTTCCTTATGGGATGATGACACTATTCTGGAAAAAGATAACGGTGATGGTTCCACTATATTCAATGCTATTGTACTAACCCTGTTAGGTGGGTAAAATGCTAAATTTTGTTATGTGTGTTTGGCCACAATAAAAAAATTAATGTGTGTGAACATGATTTGATGACATATATTATCAGGTAGAACAATTTTCTTTTAGCTAGTGAAGGAAATGTAATGAAAAGAGGCTCAAACACGTATAAAATTGAACTCTTCACACTGCTGTTTCTTACCTGTGCTATAAGATAACGCGTTGTGGAAACAAGGGAAGGATGGGAGTAGAGAAAATAAAACTATACTCAAGGCTCATATCTTGCAATCACAGCAAAAGACATTACAATATTTGAAAAAGTAAAAACTGTCAGACTGTCTGTGAGGTGCTTATGTTTAGTTAGCTATTCTTTCAATATTTATGCTCTCTTATTGAAATGAAACTTTTAGTGATTTCCTAGGGCAAGGATTTTATGTATGTATGCTTTGGAAGGAGGAAAAGGGGGCTATTCAGCAAGATGTGTAGTTTTTTAAATACAGATTTAAAAGCAAAAATGTTTTTGCGTGCATGAAAGACATCTATGAAATGAACATTTCATTTTCTTGTAAAGGAAGGCTAAAATGTTTCATTCCTTGTAAAACACATTGAGAAAACATTTGCTTCCAACGGACTCTTGATTAATTTCTGCATAGCACACTGAACTATTTCTAGGAGAAAAAACTTTTTTTCAAGATTTATTGTTTTTTTCAGAGAGAGACAGAGACGGAGAAAGACAGAGAGAAGCGGGGAGGGCCCAGAGCAGTCTCCATAGTTGCACATCATCAGTTTTTGACATGGTTTTATTCCACACCAGTTAACCAGGAAGAGGGGTGCATCTCAGGGTGGGAACCAGGTCAGGGGCCTCCCACATGGGAGGCACAACCCTGGGAGCTGGGGGCTGAACTGGGGGCCTCCTACACATGAGAAGCTCACCTTGGCGAGAAACTGAACTGGGTGCCTCTCACGTGGTAAGCACACCCCAGTTCAGCATATGGGTCTGCATGGGCCAAAGCCAGGACTTGATCCTTGGACCCTGGGGCTGCAACGTGAGCACTCAACCCACTGAGCCATCTGGCTTCCTAGGAAAAACTTTTTGGAATGAACAAATTGAATTGATATTAATAAGACTTTATCAGTTTGGCTTACCCTCTCATCCAATTCTGCTCTTTTAAATTTCCGTAGCTGCAGGTTTCTACTCACTAACCACCACTAACTCTTTTTTGTAAGCACACAATACATCACATCACAGCTAGTATCCCGAATGAAGTTTCCAGGAACATTCTACTTTGTTAGCGATATCCTTAATACTCCCATATCTACTTAGTGGGCAAAAGCATGTGTGTTTTCATGTGCAAGTAGCCTATGTTCACCTGTTTAGATACCATTTATAAAAGAGATGTGTAAAGCAAAGGCTATTTATAAAATATGCCTTGTATAAATATCTGTATTTTTTAATTGTTAAATTTATTGGGGTGACATTGGTTGGTAACAATGACACAGGTTTCAGGCGTACAATTCTACATTACGTTGTCTGTGTGTTGCATTATGTGCTCACCACCCAGAGGCAGCTCTCTTTCCATCACCATATACTTAATGCTCCCTCCCTACTCTCCCACCTTCCCATTACTGTCAGGGAACCTCTAAACTATTGACTGTGTCCGTGAGTTTTTCTTTCTGTTACTTTCAGTTTCATATTCCACCTATAAGTGAGGTCATATATTTCTTGATTCTGTCAGTCTGACTTATTTGGATTAATAATATGATTTAAGGTCTATCCATGTTGTCACAAATGGCTGTATTTCATCTTTCCTTATCGCTGAGTAGGAGTCCATTGTGTAAATATCTGTATTTTAATAGCAGCTATCAGATGAACCCAGAGTAGATATCAGCATATAGCAGCGCATTATGGATATAGAATGAAATACACTCATATAGTCCATGGCATATCTGTATTAAATACAGTATACGTGTTTTATGAGGAATAAAAAAAGATCTGGTTTGTCTATTCCTTGCTGCGAATGGGGAGGGGGTATTACCCGAATAATGGCCATATGCCTTGCTTCAGCCAATAACATCTAGACGGTAGCATTTGAGAACGAGGGGACAATTCTTCATCAGCCCTTTCCATGACAATGGCAATCAGAAATGTTTCCACTGGTAGCAACTACATCATCAGGAGTTGTTATTGAGGGCAACATAGAACTCCCTCCATTGAACAAAAATGAATATGTTGCAGAGTGAGTTTTAAATCATTAAGACTCAGAAATTGTTTGTTACAATATCATATCCCAGCTTATACTAATGTAAATACTATAGACTTAAGCAGTGTGTATGATATGATATGTAATATATGTAATATGTATATATTTATAAATGCACAGGAAGTGTTACAGTGTGTTATAATATGTAAATATTCCTCTCATTGCTGTTTCAATAGTAATTTTTTAAAAATTGCTGTAACCCTATATTACATTAGGGATGTGTTTGCTCTGGTTTCTGTCTCTAGTCTTTCCTTTTGTCATCAAGTTCAAGACACAAGTCACAGCTCTATTTCTTTGTACTCGCCTATTCCGTACTAATCAACACTAGACTATTACTGCTTGGTAGACAAGCTGATGTATGTATTACAATGTGTTCTCTTTAAGCCGGAAATTTTAGAAATTTAAATCTATAAATTATATCTTCAATATTTTATATAAATTACCCCAGATGTTTTCTGTTTCTAATTACTGATTTTTCAGATATTGAAAAAGCCTGAAACTATGCTTCCATGGGTGTTTGTAGAAGTCAGCTGAAGAACATTTCACGTGACCTTTTTTGCTGTCTCCTTAGGGTTCTGCTGTCTTGGGACTTTTGCTGAAGGTTTTGTTGTTGAAGAACCCTACAGTTTTTCTTCGCTGAAACATCACAGTTGTAATTGTACCAGGGTTGCCAAAAAATGCACACACATTTCAAGAGATATTATTTGTGTATTACTTTTCAAGGTTGAATTGAATTAGGGTAGCAATGTATAGTATGACATTGCCTCAAAAGATAGTGTTAATCAAATGAATGCTAGCATCACCACGTGACAGGCAGGACAGTCAAAGAAAATGGCTGAAGCACCATTGTCGGTTGAGGAGCACAAGACCATTTTGAAGTGGTATTTGAAATTTGAGAATGTTGTGGAAGTTCAACGACAATGGAGGTGTGAGTATGCAACAGAACCTCCAACATGCTTCACAATCGCACACATTAGTGATAAGTTTGAGACACACGGTAAATTGAAACAGTATGCACTGTGATACAAGTGGCCACTTCAGTCTACGTTGCTCAAACAGTAGTTCACCGTAATCAAAAGTGTCTGGACACGATGGTAACCACTTTTAGCACCTCTTATAATTGCAGAAGTTAAATGTGACTTGTATTCATCTTTTGCTATCCGTGTATATTGAGTATTACAATTTTACTACAGTGTTTTATTTTCTTAAAATGTGTATGTATTTTGGGGGGCAATCCCTGTATATTTATGAGTACAATCAATTTTTTAAAAATATCTTTTTCAGAGACCAGCACTGGGGTTGTCACATAGTAGGCTTTTAATAAGTACTTCTTGAGCAATAACTGAAAGAACGTCTCAAAGTTCATTTTTTCCCTCTCAGCTGTGTGTGTGTTTTCTCTATTCAGAACTACTTTTGTTTCCATGAGACTTCGGTGAAAATCTATGAAAGAATTGCATGGTTAGTATAAGAGCTCTATTTTTACTCCCTCCATCCCACCTGATTTCATCTGGTACATGATAGCAACATAATTGAAGCATGAATGTGGTTCTGAATACAAAGCACATGGAACCATGTAAATCATTTTGTTTTTTAGCTTTTTTATGATTGTGATTTATGGTGGTGATGGTGAGACTGGGTGTCAGGAGGGAGTGTTGCATTTGTAATTAGAAAGAGAAACAGATGTTGAAGCCTTCGTTTTAAATGATGTTTCCATTATAATAGTCCTCACTGCTCACTGATCATTTTCTATTTCACCTATTGAAATTCTCACTGAAAAGATCTGGGTCTCTAGATAATGCTCACCATATGAGGGCTTACTACCATGGAGCCCTGAACATTTTTTAATTCATTGTGCTTATAAAACAAGACCCCCCCGCCCCCCCAAAAAGATTTCATGTGTAGAGACACAGAAACTGACACACATTAAAAGACATCTTTTTTTTCTTTTTGAAACTGAAGTATTGGTTGTATAATCATGTTTACACAGTGACTTTCGACTCTAAGTTATTATAGAATTTACCTAGCTTATTATCTTGACTAACGTTCACTTTTTCCAGTTGATTAAAGGAGAGAAGAAAGAAACCTTCATCCTGAATCATCTGAACTGTGCTCAAAGATACACATAGCTAGGGTAATCAAGTGTGTCTCCGCACAAGGTGAATGATGAAACACCATCACCTCCCAGAATGTCCCCCACGTGGAGCTTGGGTCACGGCTGCTCTGATAGAGGCAGAGTAGCTTTGGCATACTTTTATTTTTCTGATACTGACACCTGGGTAGTAGAAAGGAGGTGATGCTGTTGATTTTTGTTCAATTAAGATTTAGAAGAGAATGGATCACTGAATAGAAATAGATATGGAAATAAGGAATGGTATCAGAAATAGCTTTAGGCTTATTCGTTTCCCCCTCTGCTTAATTCATGCTGCTCCCTCCACCACCTTGAATATGAAACAGTGTAGCCAAGTGCGGCTGAAATTGGAAAGAACTTGAGTGAATGCAAATATGTCTATCCAGGAAGACTTGAGAATGAATGGATGCCTATCTTACCACCTAGAACACGTCATGGGAGCAGGCACTGTGTCTACTCTGTTTGTCACTCTGCCTGCAGTGCCTAACACAGTAAACAGTAGATGGTAGAGGGTCAGTAATTGTGACCATACCATCTCACTTGCCAGCAGTTACTGAATTATACAAGATCATTGGCTAGTTGTGAGCATTGAGTCAAGGAGACCCAGTGTTTAGGCTCAAGGAGGCATTAAATATTTCTAGAACCAGCTCTCAGAGGCAAGTCTGCAGACAAGCTTCTCTTGCCTAGAAGGGAAAACACTTTTTGTCTGCCTTTACTAATGGAAATAATTGTACGTATTTGAACCTGAATAAGCCAGCCTGCTCTTTCTTCAGACAGAAGGCGGCTCTTAGGGAGAAATAAACATCAGCCAGTGAGCAAACGAAACTACGTATGAGATGGGAAATTCAGGTAATGAATTACAGAGACGTCGTGAAGAAACCTGCTTTGATGTGACACTGGAGTGCTGGTGGCTATAAGATGTTGGCCAAATCCATTTGCTAAAGCATATGGGAAGGCAAATTTAACTTTCTAGAGTATGAGCTTGTATAAATGTGTGTGTGTACACATCATTCTTTGATCAGTTAATGAAATACCCACTAAAACACATTTCCATCCCCAAATGGTGGTTACTTAAAATTTTCACCTTTTGCTTTATGTTCTTTCATGATGCCCCTTGACTGCACGGAGTCACTCTCCATCTACTTCAAAGAGAGGCATATGTTTATTATCCCTTTTGTGCACAGAACAAAAAGAATAAGGAGCTTTTAAATGGAGCATTGCAAATTTCCCAGAGTGTATATCATTGTATAGAAGAGTGATGGTGGACAAGAGCAGACCTGTAAAATTCCATTCACTTAAAGACGATGTTCTCAATTAGAGATGTTTCTCAGGCTCAATTTTTTTCATAGAGAGGGACATGGTGCTTTCTCTCCTAAGGAGACATGTATCAGGTAACACATCAATTTTCAATGACTCAGCGCTACAATTTTCTAGACAATGAGGGCTTCATTTAATTTCTATAAATAAACTTGAAAACTGAAATCCCGAGGTTGTAGGTGACTCAATGCTGTAAGCAAAATATTTTAGTGCAAACTACAGCAAGCCAGCCTTAGACCTGATAATATATCAAGGCGTCCTCAAATTGAGGGTTTTTTTTTTAAGATTTATTGTTTTGTTTTGAGAGAATGTAAGAGAGAGAGAAGGGGAGGGCCCAGAGCAGTCTCCATAGTTGTATATCATTAGTTGTGACATAGTTTCATTCTACACAGGTGGATGGGGGGCTGTGTGAGTGGGAACTGAACTGGGGGCCTCCCACATGGGAAGCAGAAATCTTCGCTGTTGAGCCATCCTAGCGGTTACCAGCTGCACCCCAGTTTAGCATATGGGTTTGCACAGGCTGGCGTTGGAAATTGATCCTTGGACCTTGTGTTTGCAAGGCAAGCCACCTGCTGAGCTATCCCTGCATCCCCAAATTAGGATATTGATCTCATTTTTCCCAAAAGTGCCATTGTCACTTTATTTATAGTTAGATGCTCAAGTTGCAACTGTGAGTAGTAAGTAGGAGTAAGTAGGACTTGGGGAAGCCGGGATGGCTCAGTGGATTAGGTGCTCACCTTGCAGCGCCCGGGACCGAGGATTGAATCAAATCCCGGCCCCAGCCCCGGTCTGTGTGGACCCATATGCTGAACTGGTGAGTGCCCTCAGTTCAGTTCTCACCTGGGCGAGATGCCAGCCCAGTTCCTGCCCTGTGCAGCCCCGCGCCCACCTGTGGAATGAAACTATGTGGAAAAACCAATGATGTGCAACTA